>JAOUQZ010043955.1:0-12235 GCA_028564935.1 Neosilurus hyrtlii | reverse complement strand
TTACTTTTCCTCCAGAACTCATCAACATCTCTCCCCCAGACAATCACACTTATTAACAAATTCTCATCAATATCTGACTACTCTATTAACTGGTCAAAGACTACAGTTATGCCCATTAACTGTGACTTATAAAATACATCCAATACTACAATACAATCTGGAAACATTAGATATTTAGGCATAAACATTTCCCCCAGGTTCTCAGAAATAATAGTCTACGATCCAGAACGTCCTGATCAGTAACCCAACACCTCTCCTCCAGACCATAACCCTCCCAGTCCACCAAGAACTGGAGACCACGGCCCCAGCGACAGACATCCAGAAGTCAGTTAACTGTAAAGGCCTCTGAGCTATCGATGAGCTGTGGAGGTGGAGGAGGGGGCTTGGGAACTGGGCAAGGCCAGTTACTGAGGACAGGTTTAATCCTCGAAACGTGGAAGGTGGGGTGGATGTGGCGGAGGGTTGGGGGAATTCCATTGCACATGGAAGGTAGAAAAGCCAAATGGCGGGGCTTTGGGAATTCTAGTTTAATGGTTTATTCCTTTGGCTTCTGTTTTGGTTGTGACTTGTTTTATTCTCCCTTTCAGTTGCTGGAGGCCAGTGGTGGTGGTAAGAGTTTTGGTTGTATTAAGGATTGTTCTTGTTTGCCGACTTATGGCATACTGTTATTTTGCCTATCAAGCAACCCGAGACTGCTCTCCAGTGAGGAACTGTGTCAGAGTACTTTGTAGCATTTTTCCTTGGTATCTGTGTGTGTTTGTGTACTGCAGCCACCAGCACCACACAGGTCTATGCCAAGTTCCATGCCTAGTACCACACTGAATTCCCCGCCAAGCTTTGTGCCCGATCCCAATCCAGATTCGTTCCTGAGCCCTTGCTGCAGTTCAAGAGTCCGCTTCTTGGCTTATATTCAGTTCCAGGGCAGCACTCAGACATTCAGATCCACTGAGAAATTAGGTTTTTGGTGCTCCAGGAGTAGTGCATTATGGGTTATTCTGTCACAGTCTTCTCTTGACTGGCATTGTATTTTACACAACAGAGCTATGCCCTCCAGTGGAAAAAAAACTCATTCCCTGTTCTTTGGGGTATAGAAGGTGAAAGAATTACAACACACCTACAGCTTGTCCTAGAAGGCTCAGCTAGCATTGTCTAATTGCAGGTCATTGGCCACAAGTGCAAGATTAGAGGACATAAGAGAACTATATAAACATGCCCAAGATACTGCAATGAGCATTTGATGTATTTATATACTCTTCTGCCTGTGAGTATCACTTTGCATTCTGAGTATAGTTTATTTCCCCAGTGTGTTTAGTTTTCCTGTGTTTTGCCCAGTGCACTTTGGGGTTTCATGTTCTATAAACTCTTAGACAGTGTTATGAATAGGACTTCCTGTTTTTTCAGGAAACATGCTTTCAGTTCTGTATTTTGCATTCATCCTTTTCTTCAGCCACACAGAGCCATTACACTCAGCTTTTGCAGTGAAAGGTATAAATAGGCAAATTTACTAGAAAGTGAGACAAAATACACATGGTTAAAAAAATGTCTCAAGAGCCATAACCTGCACCAAGAGCTGCAGACAATCCTTTAAGGGAAAATATGAGACGTCTTGTTTAATTGATTATAGACATGCATGGACATTTCACATACTCTGATTAGCTTACCTTTGTGACTCATTAAGAAACACAGAATCATTTGTTAGTGTATTATGTCTGTCCAACCATACAGCTATGAAATAGCCTAAACAAGAATAGCCAAAAACAAGAATATAGCTCAAATATCATGATTTAAGAAATAGCTGTGCATGATACTCACTATGGCAGACCCATAATTATGCTCAGTGTACAGTTAATAAGCCAAACATTTGTTTTCCTCTCAGATTGGCTTTGGAAGTCATCAATCCACATTAGAATAAAAATGGATGGTGCTGAGAGACAATCTGTGACTTAGTCATGTATTTATATTTGTGATGATTGTGTAGAGGATTCAGGGCATATAAACACAGAATGTACTTTGTCAATGAGCCAAAGAAAGAGAGACAGAGAGACACAGAACAGGTGGCCTAGCTTTGGTTCAGACTGCTCATGGAGCATTGTTTGCTGTCAGAAGTAAAAATCATAATTCCCTTTCAGATGGCAAGAAATTATTTTCCTGTATTACCTTTCTTATTTCTGTCTCTCTCCTATACATTTTTCAGATCTAAATACTTTTTAGGTGGAGAACAATTGTTTCATCTGTAATATGATAAATGTTCAAAAGGTTCATGATAAAGACAATTATGTCATTAACATATTATTATATGTTATGAATGGTTACAATTATATTAATTTATTCATTTTCTGAACCGCTTGATCCTAATTAGGGCCATGGGGAGGCTGGTGCCTATCTCAGCCGACTCTGGGTGAGGACAGAGTACACCCTGGACAGCTTGCCAGGCCATCGCAGTGCAGTTAGCTGCACTTTTGGGGGGGGGGGGCAGTGAGAACCCCATTGATAGTGGGGCTTGAACCCCCTGACCTTGGGATCAGTAATCCAGCACTCTACCACTGGGCCACCACTGCCCCTCATAATAATTATGTTATGTTCTGTTCTGTTATATGTTATAATTATAACTGAGGTTACAATTTATTTTAACCATGCTTGGTTACACAAACAAATAACTCTGTTTATCTCCATCATATTGCATGATAATTTTACCTCCATCATATTGCATGATATACATAAAAAGGGGAAATCCAAAAAAGTGACTCATTCAGTTATTTGAAAGGCATTTTTAAAAGGCAAAGAATAGGGACAAAGTATTTTGCCTTTTGTCGTGAAAAAAAAATACTTGAGAAGGAACCACAGACACACTTTGTCCAGAATTTCACTGAGGATTGAAATTCTAAAACAATCTATGACATTCAGGAGGGCTCACAATGTACTCATAAGACTGTGAGGTTCTTCACATCAGTATTATTATAAATTATATAATTTATTAAAGGCATCGACAGCATATGGTTAAGCACAAAAATCACTATTTTAGGTTTTGAAAGCAAAAGTGTACACTTTTCATATTAGTTTACATTGCATTATGACACAAAGAACATAAAAATATGAGATTCAGACTGATTTTACAGCAACAGCCATTCATCAGCCAATATATTTGTGACCCATCACATCAAATAAGATATTAAGTCACATTCTGGGCTATATGAGTTAATCCATTAAAAGCTATTTGTGTATTAAATCCTTTTATTGATTGATTGATTGATTGTACGAAAAAACATCAAAGCAGCAACACATTAAAATTATTTTACACCCACACCTGCTCAAATGTGTCACCAGTTGGCCATGTGCACTGGGGATTGCAATTTGTGTTTGCTTTACATTCTATCTTATGAAGTGAAAAGCAAACAGGTCTTTCTCTGTCTCACTCTCTTGCTAACTACTGCATACATTAATATAATAAAAAGCAAGTGTAGCTGTGTAATTTATATAAATAAGCCTTTTTTTCTCACTGAGTTTATTCATCATTCATTTTCTAAGCTGCATAGTCTTAATTAGGGTTGCAGGGAGGCTGGCACCTATCTCAGCCAACTCTGAACACCCTGAACAGCTTGCCAGACCATTGCAGGGCCAAGACACATTCATATTCACTCTCACACATAGGGAAGAATTTGGAACAGCCAATTAGCCTACTGTGCATGTCTTTGGACTGTGGGAGGAAACTAGAGTACCTGGAGGCCTTCTTGCTGTGAAGCCACTGTGTCACCCACACTGAGTTTGTCTTTTTAATTTGTGCCAAAGCAAATAATCATGGATCTAGTTTGTACTCAGGCTGTCCCAAACAGTGCACACTGCATTGCAACACATCTCCTTCGCATAGAGTTCATCAGGTTGCTGATTGCGGCCTGTGGAATGTTGATTCACTCCTTTTCAATGGCTGTGCAAGGTTGCTGGATATTGGCAGTAACTGAAACAAACATACTCAATGGGTGACATGTCCGGTGAGTATGCTGGCCATGCAAGAACTGGGGTGTTTTCAGCTTCCAGGAGTTGTGTACAGATCCTTGCAACATGGGGCCGTGCATTACCATGCTGCAACATGAGGTGATGGTTATGGATGAATCGCACAACAACGGGCCTCAGGATCTTGTCATGGTATCTCTGCGCATTTAAAATGCCATCAAAAAAATTCACCTGTGTTCGTTGCCCATAACATACGCCTGCCCATACCATAACCCCTCTGCCACCATGGGCCACTCGATCCACAACGTTGACATCAGCAAACCATTTACCCACACTATGCCACACATGCTGTCTGCCGTCAGTCCTGTGCAGTGAAAACCAGTATTCAGTATGAGCCGGGTGGCAGCCAAAGGCGTGGGTTCCGCCAGACCGATCTTTGGCTACTGACTCTGGCTTTTGTGCCATGGAATGTCACCTCTCTGGTGGGGAAGGTATGGCCTCTCCGATCTAAACCCACATGGTGTTTTGTTGTTGGACTTCTGTGCTCATCACGGTTTATCCATCACAAACACCATGTTTAAACATAAGGGTGTCCATAAGTGCACATGGCACCAGGACACCCTAGGCCACAGATCAATGCTTGACTTTGTAGTCGTTTTATCGCACTTGCGGCCACATGTTCTGGACACTCGGGTGAAGAGAGGAACTGAGCTGTCAACCGATCACCTCATGGTGGTGAGCTGACTCAGATGGTGGGAGGCTGCTCTCCAGACCTGGGAGACCCAAGCATGTAGTTAGGGTCTCCTGGGAATGTTTCGCGAAGTATCCTGTCAGAAGGGACTTCAACTCCCACCTCCAACAGAGCTACAACAACATCCCAATTGAGGCTGGGGACATGTTCTGTGTCTCCATTATTGAGGCGGCAGCACAGAGCTGTGGCCGAAAGGTCATCGGTGCCTGTTGTGGGGGCAACCCCTGAACCAGGTGGTGGACACCTGCGGGGAGGGGGCTGTCAAGCTGAAGAAGGTGGCCTGTCAGGCCCTTTTGGCCTGTAGGACTTCCAAAGCAGCGGACGGGTACAGACAGGCCAAATGTGCTGCAGCCCGAGATTTTCGCTGATGCAAAATCTTGGGTGTGAGAGCAGTTTAGTGAGGGCCTGGAAAAAGACAGTTTTTGAAAAGGTTTGGACCACCATCCTGTGTCTCAGGAGGGGGAAGCAGTACTTCACAAACACTGTTAACAGTGGGGAGCTGCTCACCTCAACTGGAGATATTGTTGGGAGGTGGAAGGAATGTTTCGAGGACATCCTCAATCCCACCAACATGTCCTGTGTGGAAGAGGAAGAACCTGGGGGTTCAGAGGGGGGGTTTGCCCATCACTGGGGCAGAGGTCACCGAGGTAGTTAAAAAGCTCCTTGGTGGCCGGGCTCTGGTGGTGGACGAGATCCGCCCTTAATACCTCAGGGCTCTGAATGTTGAAGGACTGTCTTGACTGACATGTCACGTGGTCATCAGGGGCCATACCTCTGGATTGGCAAACCGGGGTGGTAGTTCTGCTTTTTAAAAAGGGGACCGCAAGGTGTGTTCCAACTATCATGGAATCACACTCCTCAGCTTACCCGGGAAAGTCTATTCAGGAGTGCTGGAGAAGAGGATCTGGCCGATGGTTGAACATCGGATTCAGGAGGAGCAATGTGTTTTTTGTCCAGGCTGCAGCACTCTTGACCAGCTCTTCAAAATCTACAAGATCCTGAAGGTGGCATGGAAGTTGTCCAACCTGTCCAGATGTGCTTTAAGTGTCCCGGTGCTGTTCGGTCTCTGTATTGTCAGAGCCAGAGCTTGGTTCGCATTGGTGACATGTCAAATTAATTTCCAGTGGGGTTGGACTCTGCCAAGGCTGTCCTTTGCCACCAGTTCTGTTCATAATTTTTATGGATAGAATTTCTAGGCACAGCCAAGGTGTTGAGGGGTTTTGGTTTGGAGGCCATAGAATCTTGTCTCTGCTTTTTGCAGATGACGTTGTACTTTTGGCTTCATCGAGCCGGGACCTCCAGCTCTCGCTGGAGCAATTCGCAGCTAGGTGTTCACGAGTGAGGGTAAGATGGAGTGGAAGATTGGTGCAGCCAGTGGATCGGTGCAGCCTCTGCGTAAAGTGGAGCTTGTACCAGTTCGTCATGGTGAAGAGGGAGCTGAGCTGAAAGACAAAGCTCTCAGTTTACCGGTCGATTTATGTTCCTACCCTCATCTATGGTCACAAGCTTTGGGTAGCGTCCGAAAGAACAAGATCGTGTATACAAGTGGCAGAAATCAGCTTCCCTCACAGGGTGGCAGGCTCTCCCTCTACTGTGTGCTAAGGAAACACAAGCCATAGAGGAGTACATCCAAGAGGCACTTCAACAGGGGTACATCCAGCCCTCCACCTCATCAGCCTCAGCAGGGTTCTACTTTGGTGTGAAGAAAGATGGTGGCCTTTGCCCCTGCATTGACTACTGGGGTCTGAATGCCATTACTGTGAAGTACAGATACCCATTCCATCAGCTATTGAACAACTCTGTGAAGCATGGTACTACACCAAACTTGATCTCCAGACTGCCTATAACTTGATCCACATCCAGGAGGGAGATGAATGGAAGATGGCTTTCAGCACAAGTTCAAATCACTATGAATGTTTGTCTATGAGTTATGGTTTGGTTAAGGCTCCTTTTGGTTTCCAATCCTTCATCAATGACATGCTACAAGATATGCTAGGATTGTAGTTCTGGATAGTTCATGTAATTTGTAGTTGGGAATATAAATGACTTACTCATATTCAATATTTGTCATGAACACTACCCATATTAGACAAGTCCTTTCAAACCTTTTTCACCACCATCTGTATGTCAAACTTGAAAAATGCCTCCTCCACCAGACCTCCAACTTCAACCTAGGATATGAGATAGGCCCAGGCAGAGCTTGAATGGAGGATTGGGGCTGTCACACAGTGGCCAATCCCAAAGAGCATCAAGGATTTGCAGCATTTCCTTGGGTTTGCCAATTTCTATTGGCGCTTTATCTGCGGTTTCAGCTTCGTCGCAGCACCCCTCTTGTCACACCCTCTTGGACAGACTCGGCACAAAGAGCCTTTGATGCACTCAAGCGTCGCTTCACTACAACACCCATCCTGAAGTTCCCAGATCCAACCAAACAATTTGTGGTGGAGGTGAGCTGCTGGCGGTGAAGTGGAGAGTGGAGGCACTGGTTGGAGGGGATGAGTGAACCATTCCTGGTCATCACTGATCACCAGAACCTAGAATACATCCAGGCAGCCAAAAGACTGAATACATGCCAAGCAAAGTGGCCCCTCTTTTTCACTAGGTTTAACTTTGCAATCACCTTCCATCCAGGATCAAAGCATGGGAAGGTGGATGCCCTGTCACACATGCATAACATCTCGGATGTTTCCCCCGAGGTTAAGTCCATCATCCCTTCCTCAACAAATAGTAGCTCCAGTGACCTAGGAAGTTGAGAGGCATCCGTCGGGAACTTGGAGGTGAGTCAATCCCATCAATGTGTCCACCTAATAAAATGTATGTGCCTTCCAGCATCCGGGAAAGGGTCAGCAGATGGTCCCACACCTCCTTAGCTTTGGGCCACCCTGGAATCCAGAAGAACAGGGAACTCATTTCCAGGAAGTACTGGTGGCCCACCTTGCACATGATGTCAAAAGGTATGCTCAACCTGTGCTACTACTAAAACCCCTCATCACCTACCACCAGGAAAGTTAATGCCCTTACCCACTCCAAACTAACCCTGGACACACCTGGCCATTGATTTTCTTTTAGACTTGCCCTCATCAATAGCTATATGGTTATCCTAGTTGTCGTGGACAGGATTTCAAAGGCCAGTCATTTTATTCCATTTACTTCCATGCCTTCTGCTTTGCAGGTTGCCACTGCCCTCTTTAAGCATGTGTTCTGTCACCATGGCCTTCCTGAGGATATTGTTTCAGATCGTGGCCCCCAGTTCACATCCCAGGGACACATGTCAACCAGGGACCTAAAACTCCACCTGTCCTGTTGAAAGCTCAGCCCACGATTTGTTTCAAAATTTTCAAGAGGGCCAACCCTGTCACATACACTATACAACTCCATAATAATTAACATGTCTCTTCATCTTTCCATGTTTCTCTTCTTAGGTGGTGGTTCCAGCTCCCATGCAGTCCACGAGGAAACACCACCTCCTGTGCTGAAAATTCAGGGTTCTCCAGATGCCGGTGGGGCCATATGCATTCACACCTGAAAGGCATGAGCTGAAAGGCAAAGCTCTTAATTTACCAGTTGATTCATGTTCCTACCCTCATCTATGGTCATGAGCTTTGGGTAGTAATTGAAAGAACAAGATCATGGATACAAGTGACTGAATTGAGCTTTCTTCACAGGGTGGCAGGGCTCTCCCTCAGAGAAGTTTAGCCATCTGTGAGAAGCTTGGAGTAGAACCGCTGCTCCACCACATTAAGAGGAGCGAGTTGAGGTGGCTTGTGCATAAATTGTCTCCTGAACGCTTCCTTGGTGTGGTGATTCAGGCATGTCCAACTGGGAGGAGACCCTGGGGCCACTTTTGTTTCTATGGCAGAGGTGGAACCTGACATTACTGGTTAGTATTCATGTGATTTCATTTTTCATTTCATCTTCTTACGCTTCTTCCTGGGTCAGGTCACAGGGGCAGCAGCCTAAGCAGTGAGGTCCAGACATCCCTCTCCCCAGCCACTTCCTCCAGCTCTTCTTGGGGGACACCAAGGCGTTCCCAGACCAGCAAATAGACATTGTCCCTCCAGTGTGTTCTAGGTCAACCCCGGAGTCTCTTCTCGGTTGGACATGCCCGAAACACCACACTAGAGAGCAGTTCGGGAGTCATTCTAATTAATGTCCGAGCCACCTCAACTGGCTCCTCGCAATGCGGAGGAGCAGCGGTTCTCTGAGCTCCTTCCTGATGGCCAAGCTTCTCACCCAAATCACTAAATTTGCTTGCCTTTTTACCAAGACATTCTTATATCTTTGAGTTAGCTGATGTGCTGGAATTTCTCTCCCTATATATGCAGATTCCCATAAAGTCTAACACTCAACTATCCATAAAGAGTAGTCTAGAAACAGGATAAGAATTAGAATCAGCCCCTGCACCAGCAACAGCATCTGCACCAGCATTAGCTTTTGCTCCAGCATTAATTATACCAGCATCAGCTTCTGTTCCAGCATCAGCTCCTGCAACACCACCAGCTCTTGCACCAAGTTCAATGCTTGCTTCAATGCTTGGTCTATGCTAAGCACAGCATGTAGATAGGTATAGACAGGTATGGTCTAAAAGTTGTTTTCTTCCCAAACCAGAGGAGATAGGCTAATTTGTTGTAAATTACTTAAACAGGTTTTAATTTTATCATGTGTTTTTTTTTTTTTTTTGTTCTTACATTATATGAAGAAAATTTAACATAGAAACTAAAGCTAGATCCAGCTAAAGTAGTTTATCTTTTGAAAAATGCATTTTTAAATAATAATTTGTTTAATTGGCAACAGGTCGGTAATATGGTTGAATATAAAATGAGATTAATCTGCAAAAAAAAACTACATCTACAAATTGTGGAATAATATAAAAACTATATTCCTTTAGGCAAAATCGCACGGACTTTGAATATCTAATAATCAACAATGCATTAAAAATCCCAGAAACACAAACAATCCAAGAAACACAGCTCATCGTGACACCCACAAATGCAGGCTAAAGCTCTATCATATCTCTATAGAAATGTTGCTATCTTATCTGTTTCAAAGCTCATTTAAAATGGAATAAGGCAAAGTGTAAAACTGTTCTGTGGACAAATCAGAATTTTAAATTATTTTCCAAAATCTTCATGAGTAGAGGGAACATCCAGTTTGTTATATGCACTCAGTTCAAAAGCCTGCATCTAGGCAAATTGTTCATTATAGAATAATAAATTGTTGAAAATCTTAAAATTAAAAATTTAAATATCGGTTAATTACACTTTTAAATGTTTTTGGGAAAAGTTTGCCAGGATATTAGAAGGAAACAGAGAAAAAAGAATTAGATGAGTGAGCATAAGTGATAGGAACAGACAGTAATTAAGGCAAAATCCATGGCAAGCATTCTCTTTGTTGAGTAATTCTCACCAAGCTCTTTTTTATTTTATAAGGCTGTGAGGTCAAAGAAAAAAGAGATGAATCACATTTAACCAAGCAGAAAGAGCTGGGTGGCTAAAGGAAGTGATCTTGATGAATCCTGAAATGTTACTTCAAAGCAGCACAGTAATTAATTCCCTGTAATTAAATGTACTTGACGCATGAATTTATCGAGCCACTTTTTTGTCTACTGTCAGTTCTTTTTTACTTTCTTATTTTCTCTCACATTTCATGGTTTCCTTCCTCATACGAAGTAGGACTCGTTTTCTTTAATATTTTATTCTCACACTCTTAAAAACAGATTAGTTGACATTTGCACATTTTTTATCGAAAGTCAGAGTGACTAACAAAACTGTAAACTTTATTGTTAAATTAGCTGTTTTTAATTTAGTAAACATTGTATACATACAATTTACAAATATATATTAGTTAAACCAACAAGTAAAATTTTGTTTTTGTTTTTACAAACAAACTTAGTGAAGTCGTGTTTATCTGCCAGGCATGTCTTTGTTTACAAAAATCAGACATTTGGTACACTGATTATAATACTTGCTAGCAATCTCCATGACTTTCACTGATTTTAAATAAAGTGGTAGCTCTGTGGTTTAGAACCTAGATTAGTGATCAAAAGGTCAGAGGATCAAGCCCCAATACCATCAAGGTGCCACTGTTGGGCCCTTGAACAAGACCCTTATTTCTCAGTCAATGCAAGTCACTCTGGATATGGGTGTCTTTCAAATAAGAATACTTTATTAATCCTGGAGGAAATTGTGTGCACACAGTTGCTCCATTCCTATTAAAAGAATAAGGATAAAGTTAAAAGTCTAAAATTAGAAGTTACAAATATCCATATAAACAGATACAGATTGATAACTGTCACTGAGTAATATGTACAGCATAATTAATATGTGACCCGCTCCAGCATAATACGGATTAAAGCGCAAGGTAGTGTTTTGAGTAAGAGCCAAAGCAAGTTGAAAATAGCTTACCTGTATGAAAATGCTATCTATAAACACAATCTATCCATGATAAAATACTTGTTTAAGAAAGGGTCTCATGTCTATGTTGTTGTAAAAAAAAAATTTAAATATCCATTTATGTTGCTGATTTTTAATCCGCTGTCGTGATTGTGCAGGGCATTTCCTTATTATTCATATTCACTACCAGAATACTTTTCCTACTTACAGATTCCCAGAGGGAGTCCCCTAATCATTTAACGGTAAACCAATGAGAAGCACCAAAACAGACATGACTCAGTGTAAACAGCACTCATTTGTTTGCTAGGAACACCCTAGGCAGATCGTGCTAATTGGTCATTTAGTTTATGGAGCGAGTTTCAGATGCAGATATTCACAAAAAGGTTCTGTAACTATAATTGCTATTTTCTCAAAAGTAGCATTTCCTGGTTGGTGACATTCAGAGTAATGTAACTCAGCCAATTTTCATGCAGTGATCATGTATTATTGTTATATTGCCTCATTGTGAAGCATATCAAATTCTCTTTCCAAATATATGAATATCTCAGTATGTCAAATTTCTGACTTAATCTGTATTATGTTGGAGCAGGTCACATATGATAAATAGCAGAATGTAAGAGTAAGGCAAAATGCAAATGTATAACAGTGGGTGTAGTTGCTATAAGTACAGTATAATGGCCACAGGTAGGAATGATTTCCGGTGTCATTAAGTGGTGCATTTAGGTGGTATCAGTTTCTCACTGAATGTGCTCCTTTGATTGGTCAGCAGGTTTTAAAGAGGGTGGGAAGTATTGTTCAGTATTGTCCTTATCTTGGACAACATTCACATCTCTAACACTACCATCAGAGGATCCAGCTTCATCCCCACTATGTTACTGCTGCCCCAGTATACAACAGCATAGAGGATAGCACTGGCCACAACATACTCATTAAACATCCTAAGCAGTGTTCAGAAGATGTTGAACAACCTTAGCCATCTCACAAAAAAGAGATGGCTCTGGCCTTTCTTGTATAGTGCAGTTGTGTTTTTAAGCATGACATGACAAATGTAGGCGGCGCAGTGGCGCAGTGGTTAGCACGTCCGCCTCACAGCAAGAAGGTCCTGAGTTCGATTCCCAGCTCGGGTGTTTCTGTGTGGAGTTTG
>JAOUQZ010043954.1:0-12235 GCA_028564935.1 Neosilurus hyrtlii | reverse complement strand
TACTATGTAAAGCTGCTTTGTGACAATGTCAATTGTAAAAAGCGCTATACAAATAAAACTGACTTGACTTGACATTCCGAGCATTCATTGAGGAAGTAAGACATTCCCTAACACCGTCTGAGTTCTCCTTCTCCTTCCTCTAGTGACTCCAACAGCTGCTGGTTTCCTGTTGCAATGCTCCCTAGCCATTGAGATGCATCTCACTTTTTTGCCCTCCAAGCATGCTAAGGTTGCCTATATTATCTCACTGCCATCTGGAAAGGCACTGCTGTGGGCAAAGGGATTGTGAAGACAGAATGGGCCTGAGGTCTCCACATGTGCTAATTTCACAGCTCACTTTCACGAGGTTTTCAGTCGAACTCCCAGACCAACAGGGAGAAGTTACATTGTCTTTCCCTAGGGAAAGATGGACACAAAAGACTACACACTGCAGTTCTGAACACTCACTGGACTCAGCAGGTGGAACTAAGCAGCCTTGGTCATTCATTTCTGCCAGGGCTTGTAGCCATCACTTTAGCTGCAGCTCTCACCCTACGACGACTCCCTGGGACTGGAAAAATTCATTTAGCTAGCCATCTGTATTGCTCATTGGCAGAGAGGATGCTTAGCCAAGCTTAACGGCAAGCACACTCCCCGCTTGATACACCTGAGCCGATGCTGTTTGACTCACCCCCTGTAGAAAAACTTCATCAGAGAACTGAGGGACTATGTCTTTATTGTGGCCAGCCAGGGCATGTTAATGCAGCCTGCCCTATTTGCCCTCCAACCTTTACTGAGTAATTAACAGCCATTATCTACTCTAGTATCCCTCACTACCACTTCTTGTTCCATCATAGTCAAAGCCCTCCTCGACTCCTGCTCAGCACACAACTTCCTCTCCAGGGATCACTGCAGATGGCCTCAGCTCCAGCTCCACTGCAGTCCAACCTCCTTTTTCATCTACTCAGTAATAGGAGAGCCACTCACTTCACAAATTGTCTTGGAATATTCTACTAGTCTTGGAATATTCTACTGCTGATGTCATCCTGGGTAGACCCTGGCTCACTCAACACTTTCACACTATATCATGGGCCACTGGAGAGATTCTGGATTGGGGAGATGCCTGTTTTCCTCACTGTTCCCCCTGATGCCCCTGCATCCTGTCAGAAAACATGTTGACCTAGGTACCACCTCCATTGAGAGTCCAGGTGCTCAAGCAGTCATAAATGTCCCACCAGAGTACACCAACTACAGCGATGTCTTCAGTACGGGTCTAGCTGCAGAACTGCCACCTTTGTGTCCTTGGGATTGTGCAATAGAGTTGGTTCCAGGGACCCCAGTGCCAAAGGGCAGAATATATCCACTATCTCTACCGGAGCGGAAAGCCAAGAAGGAGTACGTGGAGGAAGCCCTGCAACAAGGCTATATTTGCCCATCGACATCTCCTGCTGCCTCCAGTTTTGTCTTTGTCACTAAAAAGGATGGAGGCCTCCATTCCTGTATTACCGCTCCCTTAATAGCATTACCATAAAATTCCATTATCCACTACCTCTTGTGCCTTCAGCCTTGGAACAACTACGTGGGGCAAGAGTGTTCACAAAGCTAGATCTCCAAAGTACCTACAACCTGGTGCGAATCCGCAAAGAAGATGAGTGGAAGACTGCATTTATTACTCCCACCGACCATTATGAATATCTTGTAATGCCGTATGGACTTACACTCCCTCTGTATTTCAAGGCTTTATAAATGAGATATTCAGAGAAATGCTGGATAGATCACATTCTCATTTATTCCCTAGACCTCCCAACCCATGTGCACCATGTGACCCTGGTACTCCAGCACCTCTGCTGATGTCAACTCTTCCTCAAGGCTGAAAAATGCTCGTTCCATCAGTTAACAGTGTCTTTCCTGGGCTATGCGAATAACCCCCAGGGTGTCCAAATAGAGGAGGAAAATGTAAGGGCTGTTAAGGACTGGCCTGAGCCAGAGATGGTAAAAGCATTGCAGAGATTCTTGGGCTCAAATTTATATTGCCAGTTTATTAGGAATTTTAGTGAATTGACTGCCCCCTTAACCAGCCTACTTCATAGCAAGCCTAAGACCCCGGTATGGACAGAGCTAGCTCAACATGCATTCTGCACCTCAAGGAGGCATTTCTCACAGCTCCTGTGTTACCGCATCCAGACCCTAACAAGCCCTTCGTCGTAGAAGTGGACGCGTCACCCTGCAGGGTGGGGGCGATATTGTTTCAGCGGCAGCAAGAAAGGAACCAGCGACTTTTACCATTTGACTTCTTCTGTAGAAAACTTAGCCTGGCAGAACAAAATTACGATGTGGGAAACTGTGATTTTTTTTGGCCATAAAGTTGGCACTAGAGGAATGGTGGCAAAGGTTAGAGTGAGCTCGGTTTCAAGAATCACAGACCATAAGAACCTTTCAAGTAATCACAGACCATAAGAACTTGTACTATCTGCATGAGGCTAAACGCCTAAATCCCAGCCAAGCCAGCTTGGCCTTATTTTTCACTGGATTTCACTTCTCCATTAAACACCGCCCCAGATCCAAGAACATCAAAGCGGATGCTCTCTCCTATATCCATGAATTTGAAGACCGGCCCAAATCCATACTTCCGCCACATGTATTTATCAATGCCATGGGCCTGGAGGAACAGATTCGAACCTCCTCAGAGTCAGACCCTTTCCCACCTGACACGCCACCTGGTCACCAGTATATTAACCAGGATTATAGACTTCCCCTGCTGAAGGCAGTGCACTCTTGCAATGCCAGTGCATTCCTGGCACTGGTCACCCTGGGGCCAACATGACCCTCTCACTCCTTCAAGAGTGGTACTGGTTGCACTGAATGTCACCATGGCCAGAAGATTTATGGCCAGGTGCACTGAGTGTGCCATAGCCAAAACACTTTGACACCTCCCAGCTGGGAAGCTCCTCTCTCTGCTCCTCTCATCGACCTTCGTAAAAGATGGGAGTGGACTTTATGACTGACCTCCCCTCCTCATAAGGTAACACATGTATCCTTGTTGTAGTTGACAGTTTCTCTAAAGCCTGTAAAGAAATCCCTCTCCAGTCCCTTCCCACAGCTTCAGAGACTGCTCAAGCCTTGTTTAAGTATGTCTTCCCCAATTTTGGGTTCCCAGAGGACAGTGGCCCTCAGTTCATCTCCTGGTTCTGGAAGGCTTTCCTTTAACTCCTAACCTTTCATCTGGTTATCATCCCCAGACTAATGAGCAGACAGAGAGGAAAATTCAAGAAATAGGATGCTTCCTCAGAACCTTCTGCTGCCGCCACCAGACTTCCTGGAGCCAGTTCCTACCATGGGCCGAGTACGCACAGAACTCCCTTTGACATGCATCCACAGAGCTTACCCTGGAGTGATGCCTGGAGGGGTGGGGTGGGGGGGTGGGGTGTATTGTCATGCCCACAGCAGACTCTCTCCCTGATTTTCATGCACATTGTTCCCAATCTCCTGATTTTTAATGACGAACACCTGCATTTTGATTCCCTACACTCATCAGTTCCTCTTTATATACCTTCGCCAAGCTCCAGCCAGTGTCTAGCCTCAATGTTGCGACGCACTAACCTGCTACTCTGGCTATTGTTTAACTTTTTTTCACTTACCCACCTTTGCTGTGCCGATTGGGTTCCCTCTCCCATCAACTGAACTATTTTCCAACCATCTCCTGTCTCCATCGAGTTCCGGAGGGTTACTCCAGAAATGTTTTTGCCTTTTGTTTTCCTTTCCTCCCATGTAGTATCTGCTCCCTGGTTTTGTTTCTACTTTCTGTTTTGGTCTTGTTTTTCCCCTTGTGGCCGATTTATTTTAGTCTCAGTCTGTTGTGTTTGTTGTGGCTTACTAAGCCCGTTTTGGTTTGTGATTTAGTAAACTTATGTTTTCCTTAAAATTCTGGTGTCTGGGAGTCTGACATAACAAGGGGTTAGCACCTTTACCTCACAGCTAGTACGTCTCAAGTTCAATTCCCAGGCTCAAGCTTTTTCTGTATGGAGTTTGCATGTTTCTCCTGTGCTTACATTGGTTTCCTCTTGGTACTCCGGTTCCACATTCCAAAAACATGCACAGTTGGCTGATTGGCGGTTCCAAATTGCCCCTAGGTGTGACAGTGAGTGTGAATGGTTGTATGTGTGTTGGCCCAGCAGTGGCCTGGCAAGTTGTTCAGGGTATACCCCGTTTATTCCAGAGTTGGCTGAGATGGACACCAGCCTCCTCGTGACCCTAATTAGGATGAGGAATCTTAGAAAATTAATGAACAAATAAATTTATATTTATTTACAGTCTATAGTATTATGTTAAATCAAATTTGACCCCTCCGGGTGGCCTGCCCCATGTGAATGCCCAGCTTAGTATGTGGGTGCTTGGTGATCACTGGTGGTGCTTGTGCCGGGGACGATGGATTGTGTATTTGCTTGATTCTGGACACCTCAACCTTCCTATGACATACTGCCCCCTATACATTTAGAATGTGAATACTTTTTCAGATGTGCATTTCTGACACAGGGTACTTTCACAGATCTCAAGCTGTTGATGTCCCTAAATATATGTGTGATGGTTTAGCCAGAGTTCCATTTTTACTTTATTAGTCCGAACAGCTTGCTTTCTAAATTCAGCTACTGAACTTTGTGATGAGGTTGCAGTAATATTTTCTTCTGTTGACTCTTTGCTGCAGGTCATGTTTGTAAATCCAAAGCTGTCGAGAATAATGCACTACCACTATTGTGTCAGCTATACTTTTCAGCAGGTCCTTAGAATTCTTAGGGGTGTTACGTTGCATTCCAGGCCAGAGTATGAGCAGTTCTATCCCAAAACACTTCCATATAACCTTAACAGAGTATAGTGTCTGCCCATATCTAAGATGCGTGAGAAAACTCCCAAGCATCAGTGAATGACTTATTAGATATGCAAACCTGGCTTTGCTAATTAATTTACTTTCACTGCATCTCTTGTAAGAAACTACAGAATTTATTAGTAAACGTGAATATTTCTACAGTGTTTTTGAGGTAATGTTACAAATGTGATTTAGGGTTTTTTCCTTTTTTAATTAACCCAATTTCTGTGCATGATATGTAAATTGGAAGTATAGTTGTCAGTATGTTATAAATGTAACATTAAACAAATGTCCAAAGGCTATGGATATTTTCACATGTCTGAAAAGAATGTCATGTTAATAATATAAATCAAAATAACTAAAGATATGTAGCCAGGTGGTAGAATATACTCTGAGCAGCCATAAGATTAACACAACCTGACTGGTCAGCGAGCTGTTATTCACTGTGTATTCACCTTTCTATAATAGTCAACATTACCAGTTTCATCAGTTTGTGCTTCGTCCAGAACTATTAACCTTTGTTCCCCATGCAATTCACTGGGTCTTGGGCACCCATGACTATCTTCCCAGTTCAGTGGTTGTTCTTCCTTACACCACCTTTGGTTGGTTCTTACCAAAATTCGAGTTTACTTTCTGCCTAATACATACGCCTTGTCAGGTGCCTCTTTACTGAGATAATCAATGTTATTCACTTCAGAGATAGAGAGAGAGAGAGAGAGAGAGAGAGAGAGATCTTGATGATAGAGTCAGCCACCATTGGCCATCTGTAGTGCAATTTTAGAATATTTACTTTTTTTTACAAGCCCAATTTAAAGAAAAAATATCTTATGAACTCATATTTCATTCATGGTAGAACACAGAAAGCATATTAAATGTTGAAAGTCATTTTACTATTTCATGAAAAATATTAGCTAATTTTGAATTTGATTGTAGCAACATTTGTCAGAAAAGCTGGGACAGAACAACAAAAGCCTGGAAAGGAAACTGGTATGAAAATGAAACAATGGAACAATATTTTGGTCGAATTACAGAACTTTATTAATTGTCAACAGGTCAGTAACATGGTTGGGTATAAAAAGAGCATCTTAGAGAGGCATAATCTCTTAGAATAAAAGACGGACAGAGGTTCACCAATGTGCAAAAAAAACTGTATTGTAGAACAATTTCAGAATGTTCCTTAATATTTAATTCATAAACACGATCAAAAGATTTAATGAATCTGGAGTAATCTCTCTGTGCATGGGACACTTGATGAAACTTTGTAGAAAAAAAAACAGCAGGGCTTTTAACAATATAATATCAGAAAACTTAAATCCCAGAATTCCAACAAGAGGTCAAGTTTGCATTATAGCTGGGTAATCAATCTGGTGCTCTTGGTGCTTCAAATGACGAGACCCCTGATAATTACATCAAATGGGAAACCATCAAGAACATCTATGTTGTGAGAGCAACCAAGGATACAAAAAAAAGAAAAACAAGAAGTGACAGTCATTTGGCACTTGGCAGGGCAAAAAATAACACATCTCAGGAACAAGGTAAAAAAAACAGTGATTGAGGCTCCAGAAACAAGTAGAAGTGGTCAAAAAAGGTGAATTTGAGTGTATACAAATTCACCAAAAAAGCTTTATGGCAAGAATATCTCTGTGTTAGCCCTGAAGGGAGCTGACAAGAGTGTATCTTCAGAGTGTCTGACTTGACTAATGCATCTGTATCTGAATGAGTAATTTCCCACAGTCAAGATCTAAAGTGTATAGAGGAAAGAATTCCCAAAAAAATGGAGCAGAAAAAAGGGGCCAAACCTCTTCAGTTTCCAGCATCCTGTCACGCACCAGTGTTCCCAAAAATAATAATAATAATAATAATAATAATAATAGAAACTGGCGAAAACCTTGTATTTACGGCCAGCTTAAAAAGCCCAGAGGAAAAACAAAAGGTGCTAAACTTGTTATTTGACACTCTGGCATCGTCTCCCATGGCAACTGAACATTGTAACAACATTTGTGGGTCAAAAAAATTTTAAATGCATAATATAGCCCCTTTAAGGTGTGCACTAGTCCTTGCCCATTCTCTAAATACATGCAAGTGCTACCACACTGGGCATACTCATAGACATATTGCCTTTCTCATTGGCTGTTCCAGCTCGGTCGTGACGCAAACTCGTTGGATTGGCTGGGCTGCGTCACTGACCCCGTGCATCATAATACATTATCCACCATTGCTGAGCTGCACAAACATCAAGCGCAGAAATCAAGGAAAGCATTTATTTTGTGTTCTTAAAGCAATCGACAACAGGAAAGCCGAGTTGGCAAAACATTAGCTACATAAGCAATTTTGGATTTACCATCACGCACATTTCTGGCGGCATCCTCATCCTCAGAGTCACTAGAATGTGTCATCTCACCATCTCTACAAGACTCCTCCCTCTCTGGTTCATTTACACCCATTTCCTCAAAATTACTAGCCATATTTAATACTTGAACATGTTTTTTTATCACCTAAAATGTCACTTACTGTATAGATATGCTTGTTTACTTGCATTGGACAAAACAGACCAATAAGTTCATGTCACTTCGAGGAAAAAAATACTGGTTTAGCCCCCACTAATAATCCAAGGAATAAAATTACCAAGTTTTGTGCTTTTTATGGTCATTTATGTTAAAATAAGTTTGTATTAAAAATTTTAATTGTATCACTTTAACGAATTACATACACACAAATTTTGCTGTGTGGTTGATCAATACCGGTACACTTTAAGGTTGGTTTGGCATAAAGAGGAGGATAGCATTGATGAAAATAACCTTCTTCCAATCTATTAAATATTGTAGAGTTTCTGTCTGTTTTTCTTCTAATCGCCATGGAAATGTTAGGATACATTAAATCATGGACTGCATGAAATACCAAGACATTTTAAATTAAAATGTGTCTCCCTCTGCCAGGAAACTGGGTTATCATTGGATTGGACAATGATACAAAACCTGTGTCCAAATCAACAAAAAAGATTACCTGCCCACAGAATCAAACTTCTGTTATGGCCATTTCAGAACCCTGACCTGAACCCCACTGAAGACCTGTGGGGTGCCTTAAAGAGGAGTGTGTAAATGGGGGCCTAGAACCCTGGATAATGTGGAAAAATTCTAAAAAGAAGAATGGACTCACTTGCCTGGTTCTATATTCTTTAACCTATTAAAATTTAAAAGGAGAACACTCAATGCTGTATTATTGGCAAAGGAAAATGTTGCATTTTGAGAATATTAAATGTAGGGGTGCCAATAATTGTGGCATATGTATCTTCATTATTTTTTCTCTCTTTTTTATTTTTTTAAACTATTTGCACAGATTTAAATTCATTTCAAATAAAGGTTGAATTCTTTCTCATTTTTTTTAGTGTGAGATGAAACTACTTCACCAAAAGGTAAATTTTACAATTGAACAAATTATAAGAATGGTTTTGTACAATTTGTTTACATTAAGCTTCTACACTAAACTTCTACAAAGATGTTTACTGTGTATGACTTTCTCAGACAGAGGAGGCACTGTTTCCATGGTGATAAGACCACATCTTCCCCTCCCCACTCTATCTGCCCTGGATTGGCTGCTGAGGCAGAGAGCTTGGAAAGGCGCGACATTTTTTTCCCATCATCCTTTGTTCCACTTCAAGGCATATAGAGTGAGCTGCTCCATACCAGGAAGGCATAGCTGGGTGAAATGCATGGCACGTATCTGCTCTCCACTGCATTTATCTGCTGTAATGTGGGTGAGTTGCTCCTTGTGTCTCAGATTCGACCAAGCATTGTAAATTAAGCATGCTGATGTATTAGAAAGCTTACTGGGCACGTGCAATCTGATCAGTACTGTGATGTTATGCTATTTCACTCATCCTTTCAAACTCAGTTAGTTGACATGCCTTTGAATGTTATCCATATAATATTATGCTAGTACTTCAAAATATGACTCATAAGCAGATATTTGGAATTTACATTTTTTTTCAGAGATTCTTACATCAATACATGTTCCATATTATCTGTATAATGTAAAGACGAAAGGGAAGTGATCATTCAGGAATATTTCATTTATATCTGCATTAAATCCACTGATTTGTCAATGGAGGTTTTTTTTCAGAAACAAAGTTTAAGCACAAAAATGTGTTCTACTAACAATCGCTTACAAATCTGAGACAAACACAATAATTTCCCTGACACATCAGCCCTCCACAAAATGAATTTGATGATCACTGCCCTATAAGACAACTCAGTGTTCAAGCCATTCAGTTAAATGAAGCTATTCATATACACCCTGTACTCTTTTCACATGGAGTACAAATCCATAAAGGATCCAACATTAAGAGGTAAAGAATCTCTAATGTAGTGATGCTGAAAAATGCTTGCTAAAACAACTATCCCTTTAAATCAATTTGATCACATGCTAAAATTTCTTGTGCCAGTATTAGAGTCAGTTGGAATTTAAACCTGGGCATTGTCTAGGCTGTTTTATTTCTCCCCATCATCCTTTTGAGTCATTACTTGGTGGATTTATAATGAATTTAGGATCATTATCCTGTTGAAAATCCACATCTGGTTCAATTCATTGTCACATTACACAATACATTGTCTCATTGTCACATTATTTTCAGGCACTCTTATATGATATAATTTAGAATTAGTATGTGAATCAATCACTGCATGCTGCCCAGTTTCTGAGGCAGCAAGGAACCTTTATGCCTGATGTTAATTGGCAAACTGTAATCTTGTTACGTTTGGTAAGCAAAGGCCTTTTTCCTAGAATTCCTCAAGTCTCTTTGCATATAGATGTATGCATTTTAACACGAACATTTGCAAGAGTAACCTACAGGTCCTGTGATGAAAATTTTTATTTTCTTTATGACTTCCTATGCATCAAATGGTCTGCTCTCTGGCTTCCTACTGGTATCGTTTGAAATCTCTCAATCACTCGTTTGCCGAACTGTTTTATCCTATTAGGGTTGACAGAGGGAACGGATCCACATGCAGACAGGAGTGGTGGAGAGCACAATGTTTAATAGATAGGCAGGCAATCCAAAACAGTAGGCAAACTTGTGGTCAAAAAACAGGCATTGGTCAGAGAATTCCAAGCAGTCAAGAGGCAGGGGTATCCAAAAATCACAAAAGACTAGCAAGAAAGGTCATGGAACAGGCAAGGTCAAAAACTAATTGTCAACAAATTTAAAACGCTCAAAAGGTACAGGAGAAAACTCTAGCAATGCTTGTGGGGTTAATGCTGGGCTTAAATAGACAAACAAATGAGGCAGGCAACGAGACACAGGTGAGCACAATAATGAGTCTGTGGGAAGCCAAAGGGGACAAACAAAAGTACATGATTCCAGAAAACAAAAAACTAACTAGCTGAAGTACTAACAGTACCCCACCCCTCTTATGAACACTTCCTGGCGTCTTAACTGTGGGAAGTGGGTGTTCTTTCAGAAAGTCCCTGACAAGTCCACGATCCAGAATCTCCCAATCGGGAACCTAACAACTGTCTTCTGGATCATAATCTACCAGTCCACCAAGAATGCAAGACCACGGCCACAGCGATAGACATCTAAAAGCCAGTTAACTGTAAAGGCCTCTGAGCCATCGATGAGCCATGGAGAGGGAGGGGTTTTGGAACTGGGCAGAGCCGGTTACTAAGGACAGGTTTAATTCTGGAAACATGGAAAATGGGGTGGATGCGGCAGAGAGTTGGGGGGCTTAGGCCGCACAGCAACAGGACCCACAATCTTCACAATGGGGTATGGACCAATAAAACAGGGAGCCAGTTTCTGTTAGTCCACCTTGAGGGACAGATCCTTGGTTAATAGACGCAATGACCCAGACGATAGGGAGGTGCCTTAGAATGGTGATAATTCACCTGGTGCTTCATCCTGGCTAAAAGATATTGAAGAACCATTTGTGTCCTCTTCCAGGTCTGAGGACAATGATGATCAAAGGCCTGGGCAGGCAGTACACCAACCTCCTCCTCTAGCGGGAAATGGGGGGCTGGTATCTTAGACAGGCCTGTGGAGTCAGAAGGGAGGGAGTTAATAGAGTATTCTATCCAGGGCAGCTGACGAATCCAGGAAGATGGCCTTTCAGAAACCATGCACCACAAGTTCGTCTCCAGGTGTTGTTTAGGCTCCCCAGAAGTGTGACATTAACTGTGGACCTCTATCAGAAACCACATCCACAGATAAACCATGATACTTGAAAACAAACTCCTCCACTTGGGCCAGACCCAGAGGGTGCGGCTGGAGGTCCCAGCTTGATGAGAGCTGGAGGTCCCAGCTTGATGAAGCCAAAATGAAAACATCATCCGCAAAAAGTAGACAAGATTCTATGTCCACCAAACCAGAACCCCTCAATGCTTTGGCTCCACCTAGAAATTCTGTCCATATAAATTATGAAAAAAATTAAAAGAGAGCCTTGGCAGACTCCAACCCTTACCAGAAACAAATTTGACCTGTTGTTCAGAGACCTAATAGCCCATAGCAACGGGTCCAGTACACTGTACTCCTGGAGCACACCCCACAAGATGACACGGTTGAAAGCTGATCGAGAGTGTTGCGGCCAGGACAAAAACCACAATGTTCCTCCTGAGGTTCAACTATGGGTCGGATCCTCCCTTCTAGTAGTCCTGCATATACTTTCCCGGGTAGGCTGAGAAGTGTGATTCCATGATAGTTGGAATACACCCTCTACTCCCAACATGTGGGTGCCAAGAATGGGGCAACAGGATGCCCACCAGCTTGTTGCCTCTCCCCATGAGGAACTCCAGAATAGAATAAGGTCCAGCCCCTCTCGAGATGGGTGGTTCCAGAGCCCAAGTTATGTGTCGAGGTGAGTCCAACTATATCTAGCAGATATGTCTCAACTTTGTGCACCAGCTCAGGCTTCTTCCCCGCCAAAGAGGTGACATTCCATGTCCCAAGAGCCAGAGTCAGTAGATCGACAGAACCCATGCCTTCGGCTGCCATCCAGCTAACAACGCACCCAAACTCTATAGCCCCTGCCACAGGTGGTGGGTCCATGGAAGGGTGGACCCATGTCTCCTTTTTGGGCTAGGCCCAGCCAGACTCCATGGGCAGAAGCCAAACCACCAGGTGCTTGGCTTGGAGCCCTTCTATCAGACCTGGGAGGGACCCTGGTAACCCACATCTGGGCAAGGGAAACTGAATGCTTGGTGGTTTTCTATCCAGAGGGGTCTTCTGAACTGCACTTAGTCTAGGACCTTCACCTAGGACCAGTTTGCCTTCGGTGACCGCAGCAAGGGCATAATGCCCCCAACAACATAGCTCCTAGGCTAATTAGTCAAGTCAAGTCAGTTTGATTTGTATAGCGCTTTTTACAATTGACATTGTCACAAAGCAGCTTTACATAGTAAAAT
>JAOUQZ010043953.1:0-12238 GCA_028564935.1 Neosilurus hyrtlii | reverse complement strand
CACACACACACACACACACACACACACACACACACACACACACACACACACACACACACACACATACACACACAAATGATAGAAATGAATTGTGGGTTAAGATAAAATTCATAAAGTGCATCCCTATTACTGTATACACACATTATTGTTATTATAAATGTTTATTACAGTCAAGCTTCCATTTAAGCAGCACGATCACTGTAATTCGCCTTATCTTTTTATCAGAAGCTTCAGATTGCGATTAAAGTTAAATATAAAACTGTGCATTCTAGCAGCAAATAACTAATGCTTCAGCAACATTTTTACTAGTTTTATTTCTTACACTGCTTTGCTGAATACTCAGTCCTGATTGGTCAGTTGTGGTCTATTATTGCTATTATTTTTCTATAACTATGTATCATAGCTGTGGACCGCTGTTAAAATTCAGACGCTGGTAAATAATTTTCAAATCAATAAAAATGAATTTTCGATCAATATGTAACTGATTTCTTAAGCAAATGGGACAACGTACAGCAACCTGCGCCAGCGTCCTGACCTCCCTGCTGGGGTCTATTTCACAAGAAGGAACAATGTTATGCTTTATTAATATGCCGAGGGTAAATCAGTAAATGAGTGGTGGTAAAGTACGTTAATGTAGTTTTTAAAGAAGGATTTTGAAAACCCTAAAACCATAAAACCCTAAAGCACAAGGAAAAGTGTGCACTTTGTTTGGGAGGTGAGAGTGTGACAGTGGGTGATTATTAACAATGCAAAGTGTGTCTCATAAACCCGTGTGTGTGTATTTTTGTCCGTTTTTGTGCTTATTGTGTTTTTTTGTGTGTGTTTTTGTGCTTATTGTGTTTTTTGTGTGTGTGTGTTTTTGTGCTTATTGTGTTTTTTGTGTTTGTGCTTATTGTGTTTTTTTTGTTTTTGTGCTTATTGTGTTTTTTTTTTTGTTTTTGTGCTTATTGTGCTTTTTTGAGCTATTTCATGCATTTTTGTGGTCATTGTGTGTTTTTGAGCATTTTATGCTTATTGTGCATTTTTGTCCGTTTTTGAGCATTTTTGTGCTTTTTTGTGGTCTTTGTGTGTTTTTGAGCATTTTATACTTATTGTGCATTTTTGTGCTTATTGTTGTTATTATTATTATGATTATTGTTTTTGTTGTTAATATTATTATTGTTGGTATAGTTGTTATCGGTAATAGTGGTAGTAATAGTATAATAAAGCAGTTGTTACTTACCTGTAGGATGTAAAGGTGTATTAATGCTCCAGTGATTACAATAAACATACAAATACAAGCGCTTCACGTTGATAGATCCCTTCCGTGAACACACACACACACACACACACACACACACACACTCACGAGTCCGAGTATCAGATCCGGAATAAATCACCCTCCTTCCTCCTGGTTGAAAGTTTTGACCTGTTCTTCTTCACGCGGACTTTCCTTTATAACATTCTGACACGCCCCTTGTGTTGCGCAACCACCCGGCCACGCCCACTCAGGGAAAGGTCCGATCGTAGGAACAGACTTCGGTTTATGGGTTCGGATGATTCCTCTCGCCGGCGACTTCCGGATTACAGAGCGCAGGTACAGGACAACAGACGCCTCTCAAAATCCGATCCGAATAAACGGGTGACTCGACATCCGGCTCTACTTAGTGAGTCAGTGACTGACTTCGACTCCTAATGGGCTCTCTCTCTCTCTCTCTCTCTCTCTCTCTCTCTCTCTCTCTCTCTCTCTCTCTCTCTCTGTCTCTCTCTCTTTATTTCTTTCTCTCTTTCTTTCTTTCTTTCTTTCTTTCTTTCTTTCTTTCTCTCTCTCTGTCTCTCTCTCTTTCTTTCTTTCTTTCTCTCTTTCTTTCTTTCTTTCTCTCTCTCTCCTACTCTCTTTCTTTCTTTCTCTTTCTTTCTCTCTTTCTCTTTCTTTCTTTCTTTTCTTTAAAGAGATAATTAAAGTTGTTTCTGTTGAACAAAATAAAAAGATGTGAGCTGTGTTTGTTGAAACATCTCAGTATATAATTGCACAAACACCCTGCATCATCATCATCATCATTATCATTATTATCGATTCATTCATTCATTCTAAGCCCTTAATCTTAATTAGGGTCACGGGGAGGCTGGTGCCTATCACAGCCGTCTCTGGGTGAGGGTGGGGTACATCCTGGACAGCTCGCCAGGCCATCGCAAGGCCAACACACATACAACCATTCACACTCACACCTAGGGGCAATTTGAAACAATCAATTAGCCTACTATGGGCCCCCATTTCATCCAATGACTCATAACCTTTTCAACTGAATTAAAGTGAATTTATTGAACATGGTTATAGAAACTTAATGAAATTATTTATTTTGTTCAAAAAACTTGCCAGGTGGACTTCAAGGTGGACTTTAAGGTTTTTATATCTGATGTCTTCAATGACTATGTAAAAGACACACACACACACACACACACACACACACACACACACACAAAACAACCAGAGCATTTGGGAAACTTCTGATCTGAACTGGCTGCTTGTGTTTGACGTGTTTCCTATCAGTCATTTTATAGACATCCTATGGGCCAATATACATCCTTCATGAAGATAAGCAAGAACCATTCACATCTCGAACCTACCTTACCATCAGAGAGCGACTCTTGAGTGACAAGAGACAATATGTTGTTGTTTAATTCAATGTAATTTAACCCGTGTTGTTGTTTATCATGAACAACAAGCTGGTTCTTTCCTGGTTAGGTGAATGTTCTGTTTCACATTTTTGTCCAGAGTTTCCTAATGGACTGAGTAATGATGCCGTGCAAGACAACACATGTTATTACTTTTACTTCGTCAGTGTAAAGTTCTGGCAGGGGTTATTTTTCTTATGCATTGTTTCTGCTGTAACAGTTTTCTCTTTTGTATCTGAGATGCTTTAGCCCCCCAATGATCACGCATCAAACTCACAATTTTTGATTACATGATGTCATAATTTTCGTTGTGCTTTATTATATTCTTTGTTTGTTTTGTCAATGTAATGTTTAAAAAGACTTGGGCTCCTGAGTGACACATCAAGGTGCTCAACCATCAACCTGGACAGGGTTGAATCCAGGTTGATGCCACAGCCATCCGCGGCTGGGGGTCCATGGCAGCTAATTGGCTGAGCTCCCAATGGAGGGTGTGCTGAATGCGCATGCGCAGCTGTTCATAAAGATACGGCTGGCAGAATCATGTGTCATGCAGGGGTGACCTGCTCGCTTACACCCCTTTCTGGTTGGTGGAGGTCATGAACAGGTGTTGGAGGAGGAGGGACTAGATTCACCATGCCAAGATATTTCAAGTGTTTGCTAACAACATACAGTTATACAGTAAAACGTTAATTATTATTAAACTGAGTTTATGAGTTAGCATCCTGGATTTATGCCATCACTTTGTTCACTCACACTGGTTCACTAGTTATGTCACTACAACAAGCTAGATTAGCGTAGTGTCACGTGTACACGTGTACACTTTCTAGAATGTGCGTGCTTGGCCTACAAACATGGCTGCCCTGGACTACAACTCCCAGCACTCCCTCACACGTTTTTGTTCACAGTCATCACAGTGATCACAAAGTAATCTGTTCAAAACCGTAACAAAGCATTCAAAAGCTCTCACATCCATTCACAGACTGCAAAGTAACACTCGGCGTATCTGCGGCTGACTTCTGATAACACTTTGCTCTTTCGGTGTTTTGAGTTCGTTCTGGTTTCTTGCATTTTCTGACTTCTCTTATGCTCATTGCCTGACCCCTGCCTGTTTTTTCTTCTTCTTTTTTTAATATGGATTCTTTCCTCAAGTTTTGGACTTGTCTGTACGTTTTAATAAGCCTTTGCTTCCGTAATCAATCGCATTATTATATTTATATATATATGCCTGCTTTCATTTTATCTCTTATGTCATGTCATGTCATGTCATTTTCTGAACCGCTTAATCCTAATTAGGGTCGCGGGAAGGCTGGCGCCCATCTCAGCCGACTCTGGGCGAGGGCAGAGTACAACCTGGACAGTTTGCCAGGCCATCGCAGGGCTTTATCTCTTATGGGGAAGATAAAATGTGCAAAGTAACAGCATGCTATATTTCTCATTTGCTAATACTTCAATGAGTGGGGTTCAAAAATCTGTATAGCATCCATCCAGGACACTCATCACTCCATGCGAACTGGAGCGGACACTGGACAAAGGCGAGGTACACCCTGAACAGCTCGCCAGACATCACAGGGTGGCCTCATAGTCACGCTGTGGCTTAGTTGGCAGTCATTGAATCACCACACATGGATGAGTGGGACTGATTCCTTTCACGGTTTCTTTGTTAAGACTTTTCAGGAACTTTTTTTTGCCACTGCACCTCTGGATTTGTAATGTGATCTGCGACAATATTTACTGTTAAAATCACTACAACAATATAATCGAGTGGCGCAAGGGACAAAGAGAAAACCCCCCACCGCTGTCATTTTAACCCAGTAACAGCCAACTAATCATTAATAGTATCCTGAGTCACCTGTTAACTCAGGCTGCTTTGTGTAAACATCTTTCGAATGTGCATGGAAGAAAGAAAAAAGGATTGCGTTACGATATGCCTGGCCGAGCTTTAAAATCTTTAGTATTCGTAATGGAATGGTGCCAGAAGTGCGATAAAGTGCAAGACTATGACATGCTGGATCACGGCCAAGAAATGTGAGTGTGTGAAAGTCATACACACAGTGTGTTTAGTTTCTTGAGGTGTGTGTAATGAGTCAAGACACGTGGAGCATATTTCTCTGTCGTCAGTTCCACTGAACTGTTATGTCATTTTATGGAAGTCATTTACAACCCCAAGGTAACAGGAAATGTATCATTGGGTGGTACTTATTATATTGTGCCTGCACACACACACACACACACAAATGTAGTGTGTCTATCAAGCTATCTATTTATATGGCTAGCTAGCGAATATAGTATATTAGTATATAAAGTGTGGCACGGTGGTGTAGTGCTTAGCACGTCCGCCGCCCAAGTTCTCCCCGTGCTTGTGTGGGTTTCCTCAGAGTACTCCAGGTTCCTCCTACAGTCCATAGACATGCACATTAGGCTAACTGGCTGTTCCAAGTTGCTCCCAGGTGTAAGTGTGAATGGTTGTGTGATTGTGTGTGTGTGTTGGCCTTACGATAGTCTGTTGAGCTGTTCAGGGTGTACCCCACCCTCAGCCCAATAGGCTCCAGGCTCCCCGCAATCCTAGTATGATTAAGGGGTTGGTGAATGAATGAATGAATGAAGAATGGACTTAATATAAATACCCTCACCTACAGTTTTTGGTAGTGACCGAAAGAACAAGATTGTACAAGCGGCTGAAATTTTCTCAGGGTGGCAGGGCCCTTCCTTAGAGAGGGTGAGAAAATCGACCATCCTGGAACAGCTCGGAGTAGAACCGCTGCTCCTCCACAATGAAAGGAGCCAGTTGAGGTGACTCGGGCATCTGATTAGAATGCCTCGGGAACGCCTTCCTGGTGTGGTGTTTCAGGCATGTCCAACCGGGAAGAGACCCCGAGGTCGACCCAGAACACGCTGGGGGGACTACGTCTCTCGGCTGGCCTGGGAACGCCTCGGTGTCCCCCCCCGGAGGAGCTAGAGGAAGTGGCTGGGGAGAGGGAAGTCTTGAACTCACTGCTTATGCTGCTGCCCCCGCGACCCGACCCCGGATCAAGTGGAAGAAGAAGATGATGATGATATATATATATATATATATATATATATATATATATATATATATATATATAATTATGTGTACTGTATGTATATATGTGTACTGTGTGTACTGCTGACTACTCACTTGTGAGTTTTATGTCACTCTGGCTCAGACGTTGTGTGGGTGTGTGTGCACATATGGTCCTAATCATATAAACATATTAGCTTTAGCATCAATAGATACATAATTCAAGTCACTTATGGTGGACCGGGATTTAAAGCTGTTCTGTAAAAGTTTCCTCTCTCTCTCGCTCTCTCTCTCTCTCGCTCTCTCTCTCTCACACACCCACATACACTCACTCTCTCTCTCTCTCACACACACACACACACACACACACAGAGCTGTCACAGTGACCCCATCCATATGCATAAACTATGAAAAGACAGTTGAAAAGCGCTGTACTCATGTGCGTCATTGTACTGGAAGAGTAATTTCTGCTAGAAAATCCATCAGTTCTAAGAAGAGAGAGAGAGAGAGAGAGAGAGAGAGAGAGAGAAAGAGAGAGAGGATGGGGAGAGATAAAGGATTTCAGTGTTTCTAGATGAGAAAGTTGCAATGATCAAAAAATATCAACATTGTGCAATTACACTCAATTGTTAAAACCTGCTCAAGGTTAGCAGTAATTACAGTATAATTAGTGTTATTCTCCCTTCGGATTGTCTGCCTAAAAGATGTAATAGCTATGCGGTAGCTATCAACCTCTCTAGACTTATTTAAACTGCTTTACACTTGGGGTGTATATTTGCCAGTTGCCTAGCAACAGTGTTCTGAAAACGTCCCCACTTGAATGGCGAGCACATTGTGTTCTGTCTTCATTCTTAACTTCCCTGAACATCCAGTTTGGGCACAAAAAAAAAAAAAAGTTGATCAATCACTTCTCCTGTTAAAAGTCACGCAGCATTGTTGAGTATAAAAACAATGACGAAAATCTAGAGCAAGGGGTAATTGAATATATTTTAAATAAATACAGGCTGCATGTAGGGAATCAAACGGAATGGGCTTTGCTTTTGTAGGAAAGTAATCCTGGATGGAGAACTGTTATGTTTCCAAGTGTTTAATTCCATTTATACCACAGTAATTTAGCACTGGACACCGCGGTCGTCGTTCGTCACGTGCATAAAAGTAAAGTGCATAAAAAAAACCCTCAAATTACTGGAGATGTGAAAAAAACCCCAGTTAATTTGTGAATTTAGTCATCATCATCATCATCATTTGCTGAACCACTCAGTCCTATTTTGGTTACAGAAATGCAGGAGCTCATCTCAGTCGACACTGGGTGAATGCAATATACACTTTGAACTGCTTACCAGACCATCACAGGGCCAACACAAACACACACACACACACACACAACCATTTACACTTACCTCCACACCCAGGGGCAATTTGGAGCAGCCGATTAGCCTAATGTGTATGTCTTTAAACTGTGGGAGGAAACCGGAGTACCCACGTGAGCACAGGGGGAACATGCAGACTCCACATCGAAACGGGACTCGAACTCATGACCTTCTTGCTGTAAGGTGGACGTGCTAACCACTATGCCACCATGCCACCCTTTGTGAATTTCCCTAAAATAATTCCATAAAAGGCAAGCATGAAAGGAGCTAAACGTGCGAAATGACTATTAAAAAAAAAGGAAACTTTCTCAGAGGCAGAAGTGGAAGAAAACACTGAAGGGGCACTCATAGAGAGCAAGGTATCTCCACCATGTAGCATTGATAATGGCGCAAATAGGCCTTTCAAGGGTTCTGGTTTTCATTGGTATGTGTGCATGGTAAGTCCTTATAGTTTCTCATTAGTGTTTCATATTATTGGCATTCCTATCATCATTCTTTTCAAAATCATGAGCATGCAATCCTATGACCTTGATCTTGACCTTTCAGGCCACTCAAGGTCAAAGCTCCCAATTAAAAGTCTAATAGTGTTTTATATTAATAGCATGTCTTTCGGCACTGGTTTCAAAGTTATTAGCCCTCAAAGTCCTGTGTCCTTGATTTTGACCTTTCAGGCCACTCAAGGTCAAAGGGAATTGTGTCATTTGAAATTGTGTGTATGGTTTCCTTCATAATTTAATTTGGTTTCTGAAAAATGAGCGGTTTTACTTTAACATGGGTAATGTCTGTCTCCAAAAATGTATGACCTTCCTCTGGCCTTGACCTTTGACCCAGACATTCCAAAGTCAATTCATCTCTGGGACTCGGGTAGGGTAGCGTCCCCACCAAGATTGGTGGAAATATGTGGTCATGATGTTCACAGGCAAAATGTAAATGGCCTCACAAATGGCAGTTTGTACAATGCCAGAAACCTTTGCATCACAAATTCATGATGAGGTGTTGATTGGCAGTAATCATCAAGATTTTCATTTTGGGGTGGAGGAGGAATGTGTGCTTATGTAATGATGATATAACATGTTGGATTATGGCATGCAGCGCAGTAGGGAGTATACTGCTTATTATGAGTTCAGCAAAGCAGGTCAGATGCAAGAAATCCAAGCACGGACAAAATTTGCACATGCTAAAGTATGGTAGCCAAGTTAGTTCAGTCTTTGGACAGTCCTTGCTGATAAGAAAGGTCAAAGGAAATAGGTCAGATTGGTTCGAGCTGCCACTCACAGAGTCGCTCATTCCAACTGTGTTGAGCAGAAAAGCATCTCAGCGTGCACAAAACTTTAATTCTCGAGTTAGATGGGCAACGCCAATAAAAACTCTTCTGTCAGCCAAAAACAGGAATCTGAAACTGTCATAATCTTTGAAGACAGCTGAAGAAAAAAAAGTCTTTATCTGGAAAATGACATGTACGTGAATGACGTGTATGCATCAGTGTAGTTAAATATGCTTCCTGTGGAGTGATTCTTATATAGCATTTTTTAATCTTAGTTAGTTATTTTAGTCACAAATGTCAGTCAGGTCTTGGTATCGTTTTACAACAAGAGCACCTGGAGAGCGCAAACCCCCACCAAGGCCAGCAATCCCTAATATGAACCAAAAGTGTCATAAATTGTCAGTGTTTAAGAATCCTTTAAAAAAAAATCCTGTATTTAGAATTTGACACCAAAATTGAATGCAGGCTTCCATGTCCAAAGTCCCATCTCTGGCAAAAATTTCATGAAAGTCCCCATAACTTTTTGTATAATCCTGCCAACAAACATACTGTAGGTACACCAAAGCCTCCTTGGCAGACAGAGCAAGGAACAGGAAGGTCTGCAGTGTGTAGGTGTTGCTTGTTGCGATGTACATTTCTAAGGAGGCAAAAGCTCAGCAGTCTACAATGTCAGTATCATTAAAGGTGTCGGATCCTACGCCCTTCCGAGCAATGTGACGGAATGATAACACAATAGCAGTTCCTTTTCCTATTTTATTGTCTCTAATTTTAGATTTCCTTTTTTTCAGGCCATTCATAGCTACAAAATTAGCACAAGAATAGATATTCAAATCAGTTCTACAAGGAAGGGAAGCGCTGTGGACCGAACGGTGCAGTGATTCAGACCTGAGGATGTTTTGTGAAATTACGTTAACAATGATTGAAACAGCAGCTGTTTTCAGTGAATCAGATCAATGGACTGAGTCGGTCATTGATAAGATCTCTGCTAGGGCCACTGAGAGACCGGGTACCTGAACAGCTCCCAGTCCATCACAGTGGCAACACACACAACCATTCCCACTTACACCTAGGGGCAATTTGAAATAGCCAGTCAGCCTAATGTGGATGTGTTTGGTTTGTGGGAGGAAACCGAAGTACCCAGAGGAAACCTATGCAAGCACAGGGAGAACCTGCAAACTCCACACAGAATTAGTGGCAACCCTTGTGACCCTCTGGAGTCTGGTTAATCTGGAGTGTTGACACAGAAAGACTACAAAATAAATATTGAATTTGTTTTAATATTCATATTTTTAGAAAACCTTTACTAGTGTTATTTTCCCACTAGCGTTAATTATTGAATAACGTAAATTAAATACATTAAATACTAATTCAAGCGATTTCACGAAAATTCTGTTTCAAAGATATGCACAGTAGGATAATTGGGTGTTCCAAATCGCCCCTGGGTGTGAGAGTGAGCGTGAATGGTTGTATGTGTGTTGGCCCTACGATGACCTGGTAAGCTGTCCAGGGTGTACCCCACCTTCACCCAGAGTCGGAGTCTAATTAGGATAAAAGCAGCTTAAAGAATGAATGAATGAATGAATAATATATTTACACATGAGTTTAACAGATAAAACTCTTGAACGAGGGGTGATATGTCTCTGTATATGCACTAATAAAATCATAGTTATAAATACTGTACATATTCTGTACTATATTAGCTAATAGATGCCCCGGAATTCTAAATAGTGCACCTTTAAGTGCTCAGAAATGTACATTATTATATCATTATTTATTAAGACATTACACATTACTTTATAAATACTCCACTTTGTACCTTTCACCAAGTGTGAAATGGGGGAAAGTACAGAGAATGTGTGTGTGCGTGTGCGTGTGTGTGCGTGTGTGTGTGTGTGTGCGTGTGCGTGTGTGTGTGTGTGTGTGTGTGTGTGATCACTGCACACAATATGAGGATGTTTTCATCGCACATTAGAGCCAAGGATACACTATTAGTGCACTCGGTGGACCAATAACACAACACTTTCTTTCTCTCTTCCCCCACATTTCACTCACACACACACACACACACATTACACACACACACACACACACACACACACACACACACACACACACATAGTGAGCTCTCACAAGTCATGTAAAATAGTATATCTAGTCAGCAGAGTAAAAAGTTTTGTTGGTTAAAACAGGGCAGTGGGTTCCCAACCCTGATCCTGTATGACCCGCTTCCTTGGACTTGTTAGTGTTTTCCTTGTTTAAATCACACCTGATTCTACTAATTATCTAATTAACAGCTCTTCATGACTTGAAGTGTGTGTGTTAGGGCAGGGAGAGTAATAAAATGGGTAGGGCATGGGGGTTCTCCAGGACCAGGGCTGCGAACCTCTGGCTTGGTGCACAATGCTTTTTCGGCTCTGTTTACACCAACATATACATACGTACAAAGGGAGGATTTGACTGCAAAAATTTTTCATGGTCTCCATTCTATTGGAATATAACCCTGCAGCCTCACTGGCTCTTAAATAATCCTTCACCAGGAGGAATCTCTAACAACGCTTACAAGCCCTGTTATAATCATTCCTGTTACCGTAGCAACTACAAGATGGAAAAAAAAGAACCCTGCTCCCTTTTTTTAAATGGATTTTTTGTGGTGCAGATATAGCTCTATTTGGCACAATCTGGCATGGCATTTGTTCAGGTTTCAGACTGGGAGTTCCCATCTCCAAGAGGGAAAAACCGTCCCTTCTTATCTGTCTTTATCAGCTATAAATATCCAATGAGCAAGATTTGATCAATAAGGGGAAATTATTTATTTTCCTGTTGTCTCTGACTGTATTTACTGCATGATATATACTATTTCTGTTCATGCCCTGAAGTCATGTAGTAGTTGTATGGATGGCCTGATAGATCTATGCCATGTTAGGCCATTTTATATTAGGTTAAAAATAATACATAATTACTGAGTTAAAAAGGAAAGCTCTTTAGAATTCTGTGTCTGAACTGATGTGAGTCATCTGGATAATCCGTTGATAGTCATTTATACTTAGACTTGCATCACAGCTGTCAGGTCAGATTTGGTTGGAGTTCTGCGCATGTTCGTCATCCGCCAGCTGAGGCATGTCATTCTGACTACATGGCAAAATGTCATCAAGTGGAACATGGGAACCAGAGATAAGGTCCAATTCAAAGGTTTCATAAGAATGAATTAGAGCATTATGGAGTGCTTAGAAGTAGATATCGTCGGGGCGGGTGGCGTAGCGGTCTGGGTGCTCGGCTCAAGATCACCGTGCTGGGCAAGGTCTTAACCACAAATGTGCCTCTGTCCACCCAGCAGTATAAATGGATATCAGTAAAAATACTGGGAAGGAAACCTGCAATGGTCTAGTATCCCATCCAGGAGGAGTTGAACTCCCAGTTACTTCACACTACAGAAACTGGGGATAAGCACTGGCCTGATAAGATGACCTGATGGCCAAAGAGATTGAGATTGGAATGGGAGCTTGTACACTTGGGTCTTACAGACATTTGTGCTGCCGTTGGGAATGGTTCCCTATTGACGCACCTCCTGAAAACCAGATTATCCTCAGGTATCCTCACACATACTAGAAACCTTGTAACCTTAGAGGAAAACAGTGAAGAACAGGGTTAATGTGGTCATAAAATAAAGACATGGTAATGAGACCAGGTGAGGAGTCCTGGACAGGAGATTTCAGTTAATGTGAAAGAAATGCCAGAAATAATGGAATGTCAACAATCTCGATCAGAGGTTTTATTACACACACACACACACACACACACACACACACACACACACATACATATACATATATATATATATATATATATATATATGGGCACTGGTGGTCTGGGGGTAGGGAGCTGGATTACTGATCTGAAGGTGGGGGGTTC
>JAOUQZ010043952.1:0-12239 GCA_028564935.1 Neosilurus hyrtlii | reverse complement strand
CAATTTCACGAGTAACTACATTCTTCTATAAGCTACGAACAACTCTTCTATAAGAAAGAAAGAAATGATATCACTACACAGCTGGTTTTGAAGATGTACTAATCCGCTTTACTCGTTCAGAGTTGGTTGGAAGTTTAGTGAAGTGATGGAGTGTGTGTTGGTCAGGAGTTGGTCGTGCCTGCTGCTCCGGTTCTTTTAGCTCCGGGTGAAGATGTGTTCTCTGGGATTTGAAGTGTTCCCGAAATACTTGACTTTTATTTTGCATATTTTGCACTCGGCATATGTCATGTCAAGCTCCTTCTTATCCGGAAAATCCAAAGTGCACCCTTAATTTGACTTCAGCGAAGACGGCACTGGCTGTAGGCTAAAAGCTAGTCCTAGAGCCGCCACTCACTGGAACAATTCACGATGGAGGCCGCCTCTGGCCCAATGGTACGCGCTGTGAGTAAGGTTGGAAATATTCAAAAAAATGTGTTTTTAAAGATTGATTCTTGAACATTTGGATTGATTCAGAATGCTAATAAATAAGAATTATTCCCAGATGTGAATCGATTTTTTCCCGGCACCCCTAGCAAATAATTTATTTATCTTAAATTTTTTTTTTGTTGTTTTTTTTTTTTTTTTTTAAATTTGAAATGTGGGAGGTGATTTTGGTTACCATGGTATTGCACACTTAATCTCCCAAACAGGTTCGTAAACCGACGAGATTCATAGTCCCTACTTGAGAGAACTAGCAGGAAGACATCTTTGTAATGCATTGCTTAAGATAACTGAATTTGATAAAGACTTTGGTAAAAGGGCTGATCTCAGTAACTCACTGTATGCATGGCTGTGCATTAACTTTTTTTGCACAGTACTACAGAGGTTCACAGTTTTGTAGCACAAGTATTATGTCTGTAACCATCTTAAAAATATAAATCACAAGTAGTGTAGTGTAGTTCATGACTTAAACAAGTACATGACTGACAAAAGATGACAACATTGCTTACACAACACACAAAATCTTAACCTTAACAAGAAATGTTTCCTAACAAATGTTTTCTTTATTTGTCTAAAATGGGAAATTGCAGGGACATAGCAACCGCACACAAAACATCAATATACACTGCCCAGTTAAAAAAAGAATAATTTAAAAAAGTCACACACTAATATTTTGTTGGACTGCCTTTAGCTTTGATTAGAACACATAATCGCCATGACATTGTTGCTACAGTTGGTCAGGTCGAGGCTCAGCAACATTATATGGTAATAAAATGACCAGGTTTTCCCATCAAGGACTTTTTCTCCACTGATGGTACAGATATAAAATGACTCAAACAGTGAAAGAGTGGTTCAGGGAGCATGAGGAATCATTTTCTCACAAGAACTGGCACCATAGAGTCCTGACCTTAACTTTACTGAAAGTATATGGGATGTGACTTTGTGGAGTGGTTCAATTTTCCCGTCATCAATACAAGATGTCAGTGAAAGATTAACCCAATTTTTATTTTTTGCTTAAGGTGGTTCAACAAAATATTACAGTGTGTGAGTTTTTTTTGCCAGGCAGTATATTACTCTTCAATTTTGTTCTTCCTTATTTGGGGTTTTGGTTTAGCATTTCCTTGTTTGGGGTTTTGGTTTAGCATCCAGCTAGCATGACCCGCTGAATGAACAGGGAGGAATTGTGGGATTTGGTGTTGGATGATTGGGACATGATTTTTAATCAAAAATAGACTAAAAGTTCCAGGTAAAAAAAAAAAAAAAAAGGTGATGTGCATCCGATTCACAATGCACACGAAAGCACACAAACCTTTATTTCACACAAACAAGCAGCTCTGGCTCTCATACACACTTTCTGGAAGTAATTGGTAAACTAGACAAAATTCAATATCCAAAAGATATTTCAACCATCCAATGAACAGCATAGAATATGATGTCATTAAAAATTAATCATTAAGAACTATTACTATTTACCCTATGTTTCTACACTTTTAAAGAAAACTGTAATAATGAAAGATGCTGCAGACAGATTTTATTTTAAACGGTTATTAAAATCCATGTTATGCACAATTCCACAAACAACATGCGTGTACTCAACTCACAACACACATGAATGTTTGAATTCAAAATGCACTGCTGTCATAAAAAAGCCAACTGTCCTCACTCCCTTATCTGTAAACACTAGTTCTCATGACATTTCCTTTACCACACTTTGTGTGTGTGTGTGTGTGTGTGTGTGTATCTGTCTTTCACTTCTTTTCACCGTGGGTCAGTTTCAGTTCAGCATCACAGGCTGTGTCTTTTGCTCAAAGTTGTGATCGATTCGGTTGTAAAGAGGCAGATTTTAAGAGTGGACAGGGTCCTGTAGAGATTGGCGGAGAGTGGGAAGCCCTGCCCACAACTCTAGGTGGTGTTAAACCCAAACTTAATAAAAGCATGCATACATCATTGTACATCAAAACACTCTATTGTTATTAGAAGCATCTTTGTGAAGGAAAAAAGTAATACATTTTTATTTAACACAAAGAGCGTGTACATTGGTAAAAAGCAATTTGCATAAAAATAATGGCAGGTTATACCATTAGTTCACGTGAATGAGCCGATGGTTTTCTGACGTATGTAAACGGGACCTTATATTACATGTGTTAGTTTTAGTTTAATATCGCTATACTGTTATTTTTGCCAATAACTTACCATATATGAATTGACAAATTACCATAATATTCTCACTTCATTGTTTACTACACCGTAAGACTAAAACTGCAGCCTTTTCAAACTGACTGATTCATTTCATTCATTTACTAACCCTCTTAATTCTAATTAGGATCACGGGGTGGCTGACACCTATCTCAGCCGTCTCTGGGCAAAGGCGGGGTACACTCTGAAAAGCTCACCAGGCCATTGCAGGGCCAACATACATACAACCATTCACACTCACATTCACATCTAGAGGCAATTTAAGACAACCAATTAGCCTCCTGTGCATGTTTTTGGACTGTGGGAGGAAACAGGAGTACCAGGAGGAAACCCAAGCAAACTGGCTAATTCAAACTATTAAACAGATTTTAACAGATTGCAACTTGGAAAATGTAAGTACAACCTGAAAAACCTGCCTTGCCTTTCATTTCATTTCATTCCAATCAAAGTTGTACCAAATACCCAGACAGCCAGTAGAAACGGGGCAACCAGCCAGCTAAGGAAAGCATAATAGTGGAAAAAACTACACTTTCTGAGGTCATATTAAGACTTTGGAAGGAAACTGTCAACATGTTGCTCCCTTTCTTCTTTTACATAAAAGTAGGACTAGTGCTAATGCTTGCTTCTTATCAAGGACAGGCCTTACTACTAAAATAAGTGGGAGGAGCCAGGACAACCAAATGATCTAGCAGATGTTGTGACGCTGCACACTTTGAAAACTACACCTATTTTGCGGTGAACACAGCAGATCAGTACAGCACATATTTTACTGTGTCTGAAGGGCTCTTTAAAATTTTAAATTTAAACTTTAAAGTCTCGCGCTGCAAAACAGTCAGAAACTCACATGCTAATAATAAGCATTGTTTTCATTTATGTATTTTTTTAACTCGTACTTGGTGAGAGGCAGCTGCTAATTTCAAAGCCTACTAAAGAAAAATTATCTGATGCACAGACCGATTTATTTACTCATTACCTTTCGCGTGAGCAACTCGAAAGGTACTGCACCGATTTTCATTCCGCAGGAAATTGAGTGTGTTTGTCTGCAGTCCGCAAGTGCACACTTGGTCCACGAGTACACACTCGGTCCTAGTAAGTTCTTACCTTTTGTGTGAGCTATATACTTTTCATGTGACACCTGAGAGCTTACGGAAATTGTACTAAAGCAAAGAAATATTCTGATAATCATTACATTTACACAGATAGGAACATTCCAATAGGTCTAATGCTCGGATCTAATTAGTTAATTAGAAGCCTAACTTCATCTTTAAGTCAAACAGAACATGTGTGTCCAAAGTCTTGGAAAAGGTAAGTTTTTAAATTAGAATCTCTCCAATAATGACATAGTAAGTAATGTCATGACAGTAGTAACGTTATTAGCAGTATTAGCATAAACACATCATTCAGGTAATGTGACGTGAAATACAACAAAAAGGATCTGACATTATATATGCTCGTTGGTGCCAACAGTCACTTATTATTGGTAGCTTGATGCAAAAAATATGTGGCACTACTGACATGGTAGATCTTCCTCTTTACATGTTCTACTAAAAATAACTCTGGAGAATGTGGGAAATGCATTACCAAATCGTGCACGGACGTGCAAATATCTGGAAAACAATGAAACAATGCTATCAAAGTAAGCACACTGAAGCTTAATTGAGGGGGGGGGGGGGGGCGGACTCCTTGGCTGTGTTTACATCCCTCCTGTCAGTTATTTTATTGACACACCCCCATCTCACCCCAGTGCTGCTTAGAAATGCAAACATGATAGAACCCAGTGCTAAAGAAGAGTAACCAAACACTGCTGTAAATGATGCCAAAAGAAATAAAACAAGAGGAAAATTGGCAGCCGTTTTACCAGGAATTTTGCTGACTGCAAAGAGATGTCGATTATCAACATTTCTCCTGGACAACTAATACTATCATAAGTAAGGACAAAAAGGACAGCTGTCAGTCATTATTGTGAAATAAACTCTGACAGGTTGACGCAGAACCCTGTCAGGAAGCCATTGTGATGTTCATTACAGTGCTATGATTGTTACCAGTGCAATTTAACCCCATAATGGACATGCATCTACTCTAAAATTACAAAACAGCTTCTCAGACTGCAGTCCGCAATGCCGTGGGCGTTTTTCAGGAAACACTATCAGCAAAAGTCATGAAGTGGCTACAGGAAATGAAATGAAGAAACACAAACTTACTGTAAGACCAGTTTAGACTGTGTGACAAAATGTAGTGTTTGCACAACACTTACCACAGGAAGATTTTGTTGATCATTATATCAGTGAAAAACAAAGAGATTTCACGGCTAACAGTATATCAAAATTACTTCTTAAATTCTGGACATATTTCTGACTGTTAAGTAGGATATCTGTAGTATGGTAAGGGGGCTGTTTTACAAACAGGGTGTATTTTTTGGGTTCACAGTAGCTCAAAAATAAAACTCCTAGTTTTTGTGGTTTCTTGTTACCAGTCAATACCTTAAGAGACTGGAATATTTACTGTGACGTATCAGAGCTACAGGTCTAATGGTTTCTAAATTACACTGGGTGAAGGTATAACAGGTACAGGGTCTCTAGAATAACAATGTAATTCAATTCAGTTCAGTTTTATTTGTATAGCGCTTTACAATTGACATTGTCACAAAGCAGCTTTGCACAGTAAAAGTAATTTAGGGAGGAATCTAAACATTTTTTCTACAACCCCCTACACATCCCTAATGAGCAAGCCTACGGTGACAGTGGCAAGGAAACACTCCCTCAGTTGACACGAGGAAGAAACCTTGAGAGGAACCAGGCTCAAGAGGGAAACCCATCCTCATTTGGGTAAGACCATAGAATACAGACCATATAAGAAAAATTTCATTACAGTTCAACATGTAGTCCAGTTGGTTATACCACAACTCTAAGTCCTAGATAATTGCAGCAAGAGAGTCTATATCACCAGCAGTGAAAAGTTGTCTTCTCAATTGTTGAGTGCAGATCTAAGCCAATATGGATCTTCATCAGCAGGAGCAAGGGGCTTCCAAGATGAGAATTTAGAGTCTAGAATCTAGCACCACTTGTAAACAATTCACTGCATTAAGACTAAAAGCCCACTAAACACATTATCCGAGCAGGTTCCATGCAACATTATTTGTATATATTATTAACTGCAGTAACAACAGCATCAGTGACCCTCATTGTGGTTTTCCGGAGAAGACACCTTTTGACAGACATGCTTATCAAGCTGATGTGGAACAGAAAGTGCTTCACATCCAATCTCAATTATATTCTTCAGCAAGCTATACAGTACCATGCTGATTTAGAAAAAGCAATTAATATTTGAGAAAAGCACTTCTGCCCTCCACATGTAATGTCTACTTTCCGGAGAAGACATTTTTGACGGACAAAGGATCCCGACAAAGCCACTTAGATTATAAATAGAGCTTACAAACAGCAGAGCATCTTTCTAGTTGTGTGAAAATACCTCTCCAAAAGTAAAAGTAGTTAGTAATTAGGAGTGAGATTCACAACTTTATCAGATAAAATCTACTGTTTTTATTACAGTGGAGAGAACTGAATTCTGTACTCGGTCAAAATTTAAGTAATATTTTCCTCTGATAACACTATTCATCAGAATTGAGAAAAGATTTCACGAGTGTAGCTGGGACTTCTCTTCCTCAATACAACAATAAACAAGAGACAGTCAAAAAGTATGCAAGTGCCTACATAAAGGGGTCCCTTGTATAATTTTAAAAAGACAACCCTGACCATGAAACAGCCCAAGGACAAGTGATCTTCACCAGAAATCCTACATATACCTCATTTGAACAAACATCATTTTTAACCTTATTTGCTTTAAGGCTTGTGACCACACAACTAACTTCAGACTGAATAAATAGCACAGAATCTGTTTTTCCAGTAAATACAATGAATTCTCCACCATGCTCATATTGACAGGATATACACGGGATGCCCAAAAGTATACGGCCACTTGATCACCACACCCATGTGTACTTTTTGATCCTATTCCAGATCCTTCCCAGTGTTCTTACAATAATCTCCGTTCTTCTGGGAAGGCTTTCCATTAGATTTTAGAGGGTTGCTGTGTGGCTTTGTGTTTATTCAAGCAAAAAGAGCATTAGCAAGTTCAGGTACTAATGTTGAGGTGCAAGAGCTGTTCAGTGGAGTTAAGGTCAGGGCACTTGCACTAGGAGATATGTACTGTGCCTGAGCACATATGACCCCTAAAGTCCAGTTTGTTTAGCTAGTGTCATTGCTGCATATGCATCTGGTATGACTGCAAACCGTGCCCAAGCACAGAACCTTAACGCTATGACATACTCCTTTCATTTCGCTCAAGAATTTTTGGTTGAATAACTCATCTGGTTCTCATCTTATTGCGGAACATGAATTGTAGTCGACGAGTAAAGCTGCCAGTCCCTTCCTCAATGCAAGCTGCTTCCATACATATCTTCTTATGGTTGCAGCATGATTTATGCTGCATTGCTTAATCGATAAATCTGTACAGCATGCGACATGACCATGTGTCACTGTGCTCAAAATGACTGCAAATATGTTGCAAGGTATTAACAATCTTCATCATGCCATGCAAGAGTGTTTTTCAACACAAAATGTTGCATCGGGATGATATTAGTGTACCCAGGTCCGGAAAGTTTAGAACAGTGTGAGCGCAGCTCCAGCCGGGGGTAGAGAGAGAGACGGTAGGGGGCACTTACTCAGGGGGTACAAGGTAAACATGCTTAGGCTGAGTATACACCAAGTAGCTTTACTGCATCTTTGTGGCAAGACAGTCGGGAAGCGCAACACATAACATGCTCAACTTATATTAGATGGATTTGTTTCTCCTAGTGTTTTTACTGAATGTAACATTCAGTGATCAGCATTTGCCAAACCGCGTAATTCTACTAGGGTCGCGAGGAGACGGGAGCCTGTCTCAGCTGAATCTGAGTGAACCTCGAACAAAACACACACACACACAGCCATCACTCACACTAAGGGGCAATTTGGAGCAGCCAATTAGCCTAAGGTGCAGGTCTCTGGACTGTGGGAGAAGACTAGAGTACCCAGAGGAAACCCACACATGCACGTGCATACAGAAACGCCCTCGCCGAGCTCAAGACTGAAGCCCAGGACCTTCCTGCTTAATGCGGAAATGCTAGCCACTATGTCACTATGATGCCCCTATTTCCAAACAGTAATTAGTAGGAGTGCCAGAAAAAAATTGATTCACGTCTGAATCGCGATTCTTATTTATTAGCATTCTGAATCGATCCAAATTTTCAAGTATCGATTTTTAAGAACATGATTTTCCAAACATTTCCAACCTTGCTCACAGCGCGTACCGTTTGTCCAGACACGGCCTCCGTCGTGAATTGTTCCAGTGAGTGACGGCTCCAGAACTACCTTTTAGCCTAGCTCTGACATGCATGAGGAAAAAGAAATACAGCCAGCACCATCTTCACTGAAGGCAAATGATTGCACTTCGGATTTTACATTTTCCTGGTAAGAGGGAGTTTGCCTGACACCTGCTCCTACAGACCTGTCCCCATCTAAGTATTTTCCTGAGGTGGATGGTCTCAGTTTAGGCAGAGCTTGTTTTCCCTGTACGCACTTCCCAAACTCTGAGTGGCTGTCAAATATTCATGTCAAACTGGCTCACTTGTCAGATCCAGCACAAAACATGAAAATTTTCGCTTACTACTTTTTTTTTTAATTTTCACTGATATACTTGCAGTAATCTTTAAACACACCATCCGTCTAGACAGGTGTGCACACAGTCTGTAAATATGATTAACCTCACAAAGTAAGACAGGACTAAACATCCCTGAGATTCTCACTCCTTCTCTCTGTGTAAACTAATCCAGTATGAATAGGGCTACGAAGGCTAAATGTTCAGCAACACACACACACACACACACACACACACACACTCACCTACTACAGTCCTACACAGGGCAGTAAATAAGTATGAAACAGTTGTACAGTACACTTTAACACTATCTTCACTAGCCTGGTGTGCAGTTTCGGACGTAGCCAAGAGGAGGGACACGCCTCACTTCCGGCAGAGGACATTACCAACAAAACAGGCAGAAAATTCACTCTACATGCTGTTAGCACTAAATTTGAATCTGTTGCAAAATTAAACGTTCGAATGAATCATCTACTGACTAAAATAACAGGAACTGAAGGCCTTAATGTCATGTGAAGTTTGCATGAACAGCTAGCAGGTTCACTCAAAAGTTAGCAGTGTTACAATCCACTGGTTTGTTGGGTCCAAACGTAAACGTGTAAACGGTGTTTAAAAAAAACAAAAAGTCCATAGCATAACAATAATCTGTGTTATCGAATCTCATTGTATTTTAAAAACAACCTTACAGATGAATCTTCAGTGCTCAGCAGGTTTTTAAAGAGCTTACTGACTCAGCTAATCAACTGCCAATGCTTAATTTCACCAAAATAAAACAATAACAAAAATCTGGCAAGCTGGTCAATCAGGTGAAATAACATTTTGCATACTTTGTTTGTTTGTTAACGGTTAAACACGCTGAAATAAAGATAAAGAGCTGGAAGGAAACTAACCAAGAGAAAAGAAAGGAGAGCAGCAAAACTTACTTGGTGGCTCGCTGTCGCTAAGCTAACTAGCAAGGTTAGCCGGCTGGCCAGGGCAACTTTAACCCCAAATCCCAGACTTAATCCATAATGTCGATTTGTCGTAGTCCAAATATGTTCGTCTTTCCCACTTTCGTAACATCTGAAATTCTTCGTGAGCTGAGCTGCTAAACAGATGGCAGGTCGTCCCTGACTAGCCGAGTCAGTCCTGACATTTAACGTTAATATACGCTGCAAATCTCACAGCTGAAAAACTCACAACAGTGTCCACAGGCCAAACTGTTCGGTATTTAAAAAAAGAGGGAGATATTGCAGTGAAACAGACAGAGGAAAGCAAAAAACTGTGTGGTTGATAATACGAAGATACACCCAAGCAGGCTTAAATGAACTTTAACGCTTGTCGGCTACCTAAAGGAAGAAGACGACGCGTCCGTCAGACCAGCTAACATGCTAACTAACCCCGACTCACGGCGACACTTCCTAACTCTCGACGTTTCAGAAATTTCCCAGCACGCCCGCCTGAACTTTCGGTTATGTCTTGAACGGAAAGAAGTGAAAGTGAGGCCGGTGTTTCATTTCTAACCCGCAGTGTGCGAGAATGTTTCCCGTCCCCGCCTGAGTGCTGTGGAGAGGAAGAGCAGAGCTGGAGGGAGTGCAGGGAAGGAGCTCCATAACACTGTGCACACCCTGCACTACCACCTGTAGGCTGTACACTACACTCAGTGCACAGCTCACTGTTCACTCTGCCCTGCTGTCACAACACCGCACCACCTACACAACTGCACTCACAAATCCTCAACAAACCTGAACATGGTACACAAGTGCTGTGCTGTGCTTAGCAGCAAGAAGGTTCTGGGTTCGAATCCCGTCTATGTCTGCCTGAGTTTGCATGTTCTTCCTGTGCTTCCTCCCACAGGGTTTCCTCCGGGTACTCTGGTTTCCTCCCACAGTCCAGACATGCGCATTAGGCAAGCTGGCGGTTCCCCTAGTTGTGAGTGTGAATGGTTGTTTGTGTTGACCCTGCGATGGTCTGGCGAGCTGTTCAGCGTATACCCTGTCTTCGCATCGCGTTGGCTGAGATAGCCGCCAGCCTAACTGTGACCCGAATAGGATTAGGCGAAATTCTCATGTACACTACATGATAGTATGTAACAATTATTATTATATATCTGGAGAAAATAGAAACATTTGATCGAAATTGTGTGTCACAATATACTACTACTACTACTAATAATAATAATAATAACAACAATAACATAATAATAATAATAACAACAATAATAATAACAATAATATAATGATAATAATAACAACAATACTATAATAATAATAATAATAACAGCAACAACAACAATAATAATAATAATAATAACAATAACAACAATAATATAATAATAATAACAATAACAACAACAACAACAACAACAATAATAATAATAATAACAATACTACTAATAATATTAATAATTATAATAATAATAATAGCTAGAGAGGCTCTCATAGGAAAATGCAAAGAACCAGGAAAAAACACATTAAATACTAGAATGGCATGAATACTAGACAATTAAAGGCTTGACAATGTAAGGCACACATGCATTAAGCAATTTTTTTGCAAGAAGTCTGTGGCATAAAACTATGTACTGGATAATGCTTATATACTGATTAATAATCAATGCAGTACATTTATTTATTTGTTTGCCGAACCACTTAATTCCTCTTAATTAGGGTCTCAGGAAAGCTGGAGTCTATCTCAGCTGACTCTGGGCGAAGGCAGGGTCCTTCACACACACTCACATACTCACTCACACACACACACACACGCACAACATTTACACTTACTCACCCCCTTGCCAAGTCCAGGACTCGAACCCAGGACCTTCTTGCTGAGAGGTGGATGTGCTAAGTACTACGCCACTGTAAATGTTTTTCAGTACACCACAGCTACCCATGTTTTTTAATTTAATTAATTTATTTATTTACTTACTTATTGATCTGGAAAAATAGCCCAGCTGATAGTGAATGCTACTTAATTACTGTGCTAATATAAATGAACGGCATGCTACATGACACATTAGCAAGGTAGCTTAAGCATTCTGTAGCAACAGCACTGGCATAATATATGGGTTTTGACAAACTTTAGAGATGAGTAAATGACCTAACGGACTTCCTTGAAAAACAATCATAACCTTTGAACTTCTTAATTCCACTGAAGGTAGTGAATGTGCCTCATGTAAGAAATTAGTGATTTACCATATGGAAGGTCAAATATTTTGAAGTTTATAATTTCTCATTTTCTAAAAAAACAAAATACTTTCTCCCTTTTTTGTGTCTTGTCTAAATCATTTAACCAGAAGTGAAGGTATATCACAGCATAACTTTTACAGACTGACATCTCACAACTTCTCACATAGATTTAGCACCATGACCTCAAGTTAAGAGCAAGATTTTACATCATTTGCAACATGGGACAACAATCTTGTTTGCGGCTGAGGACAGAAAGTGAATTTGTCAGAATTTGTTTGGTCCCCTTAATTGCTGCCTAAAGCTGTATTTTTGATCCATGAAAACGCTGTTCCATGAAATCCATGTAAGAGAGCCTTTGAAGTGTTTGCATTGTGGACCTGCTGAAAAGTCCGTCCATGTCTTATTCTTATCATTTTTGTGGATGGTAGCAGCTTCTTCTCAAGCATTTTCCAGTACATGACTCTGTTTGATAAGATTGATTCTGCTGGTGCCAAGAATAAGAGAAGCAGCCCTGTACTGTGATACTTCCACCTTTGAGTTTCACTCTATGTGTGATATTTTTTGGGGTCATATGCAGAACCAAACATTTATTCATTCATCTTCTGAACCGCTTATTCCTACTTCTGAACCGCGGGGAGGCTGGCGCCCATCTCAGCCGACTCTGGGCGAGGGCGGGGTACACCCTGGACAGCTCGCCAGGCCATC
>JAOUQZ010043951.1:0-12240 GCA_028564935.1 Neosilurus hyrtlii | reverse complement strand
TGTGTGTGTGTGTGTGTGTGTGTGTGTGTGTGTGTGTGTGTGTGTGTGTGTGTGTGTATGTGTGTGTGTGTGTGTGTTGACCCTCTAATGTAGTGGTGAGCTGTTCAGGGTGTACCTCGTCTTCTCCCAGGGTCTCCTGACATAGACTTTAGTCTTCTAGTGACCCTATTAAAGGATAAAGTGGTTCAGAAAAAGAAAATGAAGTGAAATGTGACAGACCAGTATAGAATAGAATAGAATACAATACAATAGAACAGAAGTGAGCTACAATACTATGCTATATAATATCATATAATACAATATTATATGTATTCCATGATCCATTGCTACAGATTCCTTTCTGGAAAAAAAAAATACAAATGTTTTGTAAAAGAATATTGTATAAATGATGTATTTGTATTTGTTGTTGGATTCAGATTTTAATTCCAGCAAGAAATGGATGATGAAGTCACAAAAGTATTTATTCCGTTTTCCCCCAATAATACCTAAGATATTCTATTTCAGCTAGCATAGTTTAATTTTATTGACTGTCAGTGGACATACTGTAATGTATGTTACCTATGAAGACCTCTTGCCTCAAGACAAGCCAAAGAGACGTTAAGGTTGATGTATTTTGTGTTAACGCACACCTATAGAAATATTTAACCTTCAACAGGTCACTGCTAGTGATATTGCTGCTGCTCTTACTGTTATAGCAAGCCCACAGTCAGCATGGTTCCTGTTTGCAGGCCAGCAAAAATCTGGTCATGGAGCCACACAGATTTAGCTTTTAAGATTTGGTTGTAAAAGGACAGGATTTTTTTCCCTATTAACAAGGTGCCAGTGGTTAATCTTGAACCACGGTTTTCCACTATTAAGAATGTGGTGTAGTGACTATAATGGTTCATGGTTCAAGGTTCACTGGTTAAAAATACCCTAAAAGGACAGATTGAAATAATGTAACATCTGAAAAAAAAAAATTAAGAATTGGAAATTGTCTGCTAAATGTCACGTACTAGCATTAGCTTGCCGTTAATTAAGCTACATTATGTTGCAGCAAGTAGCGAACTGCTTTATAGCACTTCAAAATGCTAATTATAGATAGCTAGAATTATAAGATTAATTCAATTTAAAAATTCAAATAAAAAGCAGTTAAACCTGTAAGCTAATAATAAGCAATTATTAAAGATATTCAGTGAATTATCATCAAACTGTGAAGTGATCACTGTAATAAATATTACCTAAATAACCTAAAGAGTTTTAAAATGAAACTTAGACAGAAGGTCTCTTCTGTAGACAGAGCATTTCCTTGCCATAATGTGAGCAAAGGAAATGATTTTCTTTTTTGCCATTAAACATTTTAAAATTGTTCTGCTTAATAGGTCAATGAATTAGGGTAGAAAATAAGCCGTTAACTATTAATTGTGATTAAGTGATGATGAGCTACATTACTCATGTTAATGCTAACATAATGCTGTTTCAGCTGTTAATCCAAAAAATAAGATTGAAAAGTGCTACAATTTTCTACTTGTATTACATTTAATAAATGTTCGATTTGAAATGTGTATAGACACTGATGGGGTTATTTTTGAATGGTTCTCAAAGCTGGGGGCAAAACTGGTAAAAGCCTTCATGGTTATTATTTTTACTCTGTTCATTAGTAAATGGGGCAGCACGGTGGTGCAGTGGTTAGCACGTCCGCCTCACAGCAAGAAGGTCCTGGGTTTGATTCCCGGGCTCGGGGCATTTCTGTGTGGAGTTTGCATGTTCTCCCTGTGCTTGCGTGGGTTTTTGCCGGGTACTCCGGTTTCCTCCCGCAGTCCAAAAACATGCACAGTAGGCTAATTGGCTGTTCCAAATCAGCCCTAGGTGTGAGTGTGAATGCGAATGGTTGTGTGACTGATGGCCCTGCGATGGCCTGGTGAGCTGTCCAGGGTATACCCTGCCCTCGCCCAGAGTCGGCTGAGATGGGCGCCAGCCTCCCCGTGACCCTAATTTGGAATAAGCGGTTCAGAAAATGAATAAATGAATGAATGAATGAATGATTAGTAAACTCCCACCCCTGATTATGCCACGATTTGGCTCACAAACCGATGGAAATAGGAGCTTTTGAACAGACCTTTAAAATCCTACTGAGTTATATTTTGTCTAATTAACTGATGATTATGCTGCTGTATTGATTTTCTAAGCTCATCTAGTCTATCAAAACTATGCTGCTGGATAAGGGCTGTTCATTTATTTATTGGCGACCATCTCAGCCGACTCTGGGCGAGGTCAGAGTACACCCTGGACAGCTTGCCAGGCCATCGCAGGGCAGAAACACGCTGACAACTATGCAGCTACTCTTGACGAAAATCAGCAATGGTTCTTTTACATGCCTCTCACCATAGACATGGTTGTCCTTTGATAGTAAGGGCTGTTGATGTAAACTAAATCCTAATATGTCTTTTTACAAATTATGTTACGTATTAGAACATAATTGAACAGTTTTTTCAATCTCTGCAGCTGATGCATATAGCCTTGATATGGGCAACATTGTTTGTTAAGCAATGTGGACCATTCGTAAAACTTTCACAGCAACACTTTGTGACACTGTGAACAAATGATAAAAAGCATGGGAATACAAAAGACAAAACAATTCAATATATTACAATTGGATATATCCAACCTTGGATACCCCTATAATGGTCTTGAAGTACAGCATGAAACTTTTTACATTGCTAATATTGTTACTGTCATACTGAAGCTACCCTGAGCCTCTGGATTGTAACTGTGATCAACTGATATACATATTTTGTATATTTTGCTGACCAATACATTTTAAATCTTGACTGTTGCAATCCAGCTGTTTGGCACTGATCTGCAAACACAAAAAAGCTAGAAGTCTGACTCACAAGACTATTTCAAAACCAACATGCTTTGTTTTACAGTAAAAAAAAAAAGTCTTGTTTCCTTTACATATTGACATATTTTTTGTGATTTCACATTTTCTGTGACTTGTTCATTTATATTAACCTTTACAAAAATACAAAAAAATAATTTATTATTGTTGTTGACAAACTTGATTGTATTTTGTAAAATAAACAAAGTTAGAATTTAATGCCTACAACACACTCAACCAAAGTTGGGGCAGAGTTAAAATACAAAATATTCAAGTAATTGTTCTAAAGTAATTGGTAGCAGGTGAGGTTTCATGATTGGGTACAAAAGTAGCAAGCAGCAAAGGATCAGTCTTTGCAAGCATGGATGACTTGTGGCTCAACACTGTGCACCAAAATTCAAAACATGAGAAAATTGCAAGAGGAACATTTTCCAGTACAAAATCGTAGAAAATTTTAATATCAATAGTACAAGCTGTAAAAAGATTCAGGAAGGTCAAAAACCACTGTTGAATGAATGTGACCTTCTGCCGCACTACCTGAGAAACCATCGTACTGCTGAGATAAATATAGTCACATGTGCTTGGTAATACTTCAGAAATAATTTTCACTACTACCGCATCCAGAAATTTCTTTAGAAATTGTGTTAACCTAGATTAAATAAAATTTACTTATTACTTACTTAAGAAAGCAATACATTAATTATGTGTAGAAATTCCTTCGAGTTTTTTTGGCCCAGGGTTATTTCAGATGGACCAAAAGACAGTGGAACCATGTGCTGTACTTAGATGGGTCCATATTTTAGCTTGCTTTTGGGAAGTTCTCTGTGCAAAAAATGAAACAACAATTCAGATTGTATTCGGTGAAAACTAACAAGTTAGAATCTGTGATGGTATGGGATGAATCAGTGCCCATTGCATGGGTGAGTTTTAGGTGTATGTATGTGAAAGTATCACTGATGTGAAGGAATACACTGAGATTTTAAAGAGACTTAAAAGAGCAATGTCCTTTCTTGGGGAGTTAATGATTATTTCAGCAGGATAATGCCAGCCATCATTCTAGATAAAGTAAAAGTTCACATGAATTAACAAATCACAGGGTTTTTTTCCCCACAGCATTTTGTCAAAAACCTTCCCTACTTACTTAGTAAGTAATTGTATGGGCACTGACCAAGTAAAGAATTTTACAGTCTTAATTTAAACTTGAAGTAGAAATAGATGCATTGAATAAGGCACTAAAGGAAGTTTTGTAGGGCATCAGCCATAGCACATCCTTCTGCATGGATAAGTAAAGGAATGGTGTCATTATTTAAAAAAAAATACTAAAGAGGAAACTGTGATCCAACCTCATGTGATGTCTACCATCAGTTTTTCCATATTTCAGCAGGTTGTTGAAGAAATCAGCAGATAGTTTCATATAAAAGGAAGTTTATAATTACACTGAAGGTATGTAAGAGGGACAGCAGTCAGAACTGCCAACCTAAATTCATTTCACTACATTTTTTCCACCTCTTTAGTCCCCTTAGTCCAAAGAAATGCATATTAAACTATTTGGCTGTTCCAAATTGCCTCTAGGTGTAAATATAAGTGTGAATGGTTGTAGGCTCCAGCCTCCCTGTGACCCGAGTAGGATTAGGATATCCTATTAGAAGAATAGTAGCGATTCAGCAAATAGATGAAGGAATAAATGAATGATCCCAGTCATTGAGACAATTAGTGAATCCACTAATCACCACCATTCCCAGTGACCAATTATTGCTCACCATCTTTCCCAGTAATCAATCACTTATCACCATTCTGTCCAATAGGCAATAACCAATCACCACTGTTTCCATTGACCATTCATTACCCAGCATTGTTCCTATTGGCCAGTCACTGACACTGTCATTCCTGATTACCATTTACATATATATAGCACCTGGTGGTGAGCTGGCTTAGATGGCGGGGGAGGCTGCCCTCCAGACCTGGGAGACCCAAGTGTGTAGTGAAGGTCTACTGGGAACTTTTAGCGGAGTCTTCTGTCAGAAGGGCCTTCAACTCCCACCTCCTACAGAGCTACCACCACATCCCAATGGATGCTGGGGACATTGAGTCCGAATGGGCCATGTTCCATGTCTCCATTATTGAGGCAGCAGTCAAGAGCTGTGGCCGGAAGAACATCGGTGCCTGTCATGGGGGAAACCCCCGAACCAGGTGGTGGACACCTGCGGTGAGGGGGGATGTCAAGCTGAAGAAGTGTGCTGTGGGACTCCCAAGGCAGCGGACGGGTACCAACAGGCCAAACGTGCTGCAGCCCGGGCTATCGCTGATGCAAAATCTCGGGTATGGAGGATTTTGGTGAGGGCCTGGAAAAAGACTTTCGGTTGTCCTCGAAAAGGTTCTGGACCACCATTCGGCACCTCAGGAGGGGGAAGCAGTACTCCACAAACACCGTTTACAGTGGAAGTGGGGAGCTGCTCACCTCAACTGGGGATGTTGTCGGGAGGTGGAAGGAATACTTTGAGGACCTCCTCAATCCCACCAACTCCCCCTCTGTGGAAGAGGAAGAGCCAAGGGGTTCAGCCCGGGTCTGGAATGAGGTCTTGCCTCAAGTGGAGGAGTTCAGGTATCTCAGAGTCTTGGTCACGAGTGACGGAAGGATGGATTGACAGGCAGATCGGTGCAGCTTCTGCTGTAAAATGGAGCTTGTACCGGTCCGTCGTGGTGAAGAGGGAGCTGAGCCAGAAGGCACCTCGGAGGGACTACATCTGTCGGCTGGTTTGGGAATGCCTCGGCGTCCCCCCGCAAGTGCAGGAGGAAGTGGCCGGGGAGAGGGATGTCTGGACCTCACTGCTTTGGCTGCTGCCCCCATGACCCGACCCCGGAAGAAGCAGAAGAAGATGAATGAATGAAAGAATTTATTGTGACCAAAGATGACTCATATCTGCAATAAATAATTTATAATATATTATTGTCTATTCTGAGAAAGTTGTGTTATCTTCTCTTGTCTTCAGAAAAATCCTATTTCCTTAAGTAACTGAAGTCGCCATGAATCATCTGACATCTTCATGCTAACATTAGTAGCAGTCTCCTGAAAGTAAACTTTTTGGCCTAGCAAAAAATGACATTTTGGATACCTTGAGCCGTGTTCAAGTACATTGTACAAGAAAAAAGTTTGCAGCAAGAATCTTGAAAATGATGCCTGTCTGAATCAGGTGTTAGTTTAGAAGTGTGTAAGGATTCTACAGCTATGAAAATCTGCCTGATAGAGAAGTTCACTAGTCCATTATTGCAAATCAGTGGAAAATCCTCTCTGGCTAAAATACATGTCAAAAACATTAACTTAATTTACTCTACTGTAAAACTTTTACAAAGTTTTTAATTACCGGCTGTGTTCATAATTGCCCTGTGCTTTATGTGCATATTTGTGTAACTGAAAATATAAGGCAATGTGAAATTTAACAGTTTTCGCTGTTAGAAGATGGAAATGACAGCAAAAAGCAAAGAGGTTTGTGGAGTTGGGATAAGTGGGTGTGATATGGAGGGGCTACAAATTATTAAGATTTTACGAGCTTTTAAATCCCCGCTGATATTTTTCTCTTGAGGAAAGATCGTAAATTGAGGCTTGGACTGTTGTTATGTACTGGATTCTTTTATTTTGGAGGCTTATTAACTTTTATTTTATTCTTTAATCCTTGCTTTTTGCCAGCTGAGATATGTGAAGCTTCAAATTTAGTTTCGGCCAAATTATGGCATGTTGTTGCCTTGAACAATGAATTTGTGAATTGGCATAACATGATGCTTGGAGGATGGTGGCATGGTGGTTAGCACGTCTCCCTCACAGCTAGAAGGTCCTGGGTTTAAGTAATGGACTCGGCGTGGTCATTTCTGTGTGGAGTCTGCATATTCTCGCATGGATTCCTCTGGGTAAACAGGTTTCCTCCCACAGTAAAAAGATATACACATCATGCGACAGTAATTGTGAATGGTTGTGTGTTGGCCCTGCAATGGACTAACAAGCTGTTCACGGTATACCCCGCCCTCCCCTAAAGTAGGCTGAGACAGGTTCTAGCCTCACCTAATCCCTAGTAGGAATAAGCACTTTGGCAAATAAATGATAAATGAATGGATGATGTTTGGATAAAAAGCACCTCAGCACATATAAACAGATCTGAGCCTGGTGTGCATGTACCACGGTAACGGTTTGCTCTTAGTTCTTGCAGAAAAATTCTCCTCTTTGTCTCAGCCTGATTATTACAGAACAAAAAAGTCGGCCGATTTATCTTCAAGCTTCAGGGTGATGATACACTAGAGCTCTGTGTCAGGTTTATAGCTTGCAGCTCTATATTCTCAACATACTCAACTAAAAGCATTTTTATCACACTCGTGAATTGTCTATTAACTGCAAGGTTGATATAGGTGGAACCTGAGGAATTCAAGCATATGTATTTCAGCACAACTCTTATGAAGGCTCATAAAACTTTGCCAAAGGCGACAAATTGTGTGTCAACCAGTAAAGTAGAAAATCTAGACCTGTCTGTCTGTCTGTCTGTCTGTCTCGGGTATGTCTGATCCACTACCCTTACCAAGTATCATATTACTGACTTCACTATCAGATTAAATCAGATTAAAAGGATATCTTCAGGTTTACTGAAAGAGTTTATGGAAAGGGTGTAACATTAAACAGTTTAATGTTAATTAATGTTTTGCAATGCAAATTTATGAGACCAGCTCATGAAATGCAGAGTAATTAAAATGATTAACTAACTTATTTACTTTTCATAAAGTAAATATAATTGTCTTTTTTTTAAATCTCTCTATCTATCTGTTAAACAGATGGCATTTTCAGAACTATTGGCACCATTGGCAAAGATGGGGTATTAAAAATTAGCAATTGATTTTTTGAAATTGAAATTAATGTAAATATATATATAAAAACCAAAAACAAATAAATATGTTTAATTAGATTAGTCTCATACAACAAAGAAAGACAAAAGAAGTCAAATATAGTCAGAAGTTTAAATGTCCCCAAATGAATTTAGCTTTATAAAATTTACCTGAGTGTTTACGAGCTCTACAATGGTTAACTATGACTTCATGTTTCCCTGAAGTCAGGTCTGAGGTGATACAAGGGCCAAATTCCCTTAGTCATTCATCAACATGCGGAAGATTACGGAATATACAAAGTAAATAAGACAAAAGGCTTTTGTCTTAAACCACACAATGGCTATATACAAATAGCCTAAAATACCCACGGCGGTTAGGGCAATACATAAGATCTGTAAGGAAAGTCTGGATGAGGAGGAACAAGCATTTTGCCTTCATGGACACTGGGGAAGAAAGTTGTAGTAGCATTTATTTTGCCCAAAAAAAATTGTAGCAGAAGATGGGCATGCACATTAGGCTAACTGAATATTTTTTATTGCCTGAAGGTATAAATGTGAGTGTGAATGGTTATGTGTCCATGTTGGCCATGCAATGCTCTGGCGAGTTGTTTATTGTGTATCCTGCCTTACCCAGAGTTAGCAAGGATGGGCTCCAGCTTCTACATGACCTAATAAATGATAAAGCAGTTCTGAAAATGGAATGAAATAAAAATTGAAAATGAAAAGATGGACGGTTTGAAAAGCCCTGTGTTTTTCAAAAGGCCTTTAAAAACGTGTGGAACACATGAGTTGAAGATGAAGTGATGAAGTGGTTTTGAGTTTGAATCCCAAGACTGCCAAGCTGCCGATGTTAGGTCCGTGAGTAAAAACCTTAACCAATAACTAATCAGTGGCTTCAAATGTAGGTAGGTTTGGATAAAAACATAAGTCAAATGAATACAAGCAAGAGCAATAGCAAAAGAAGAGTCCTCAAGAAAAAAAACAAACCCACAACCCTTTTTTCTGTATTCTCCAAACTAATCACACATTATAGAATACTTGGAACTGTTATACTGACACAAGGAGATGACGCAATGCAGTGCAAATACAGGAGTGACAATAATTGTGATACATCACTGTACATGGTGATACCCAAATGCCTGAATAAAGAAATGATTAAATGTTTTCTGGACAACGCAACTACAATGTTTCCAAGAAGTTAACCACCCTTAACCTCGTGCTCGGGAGTGCGTGGGGGAAATTCCACAGCTGCGGCTATCAGGGCAACTCAGATGCTCGGAAGCCATCAGACACACTGGTGTAACCAGGAAAACTATTCACAGACTGTGCATGGTCATACATTTTCCATTCGGGAAATTTGTGGTTGCATGAGAGGTGGTAGCATGAAATTTATGTCCCTTCATATCTGCCAATAAATGCTTATACTCTCAATTCAAATTCATGACCAATCTCATTTTACGTTGCTTTTTATATCATATTGTACTGTAAATAAACATATATGAACATTTTAGTGAATGTGGTTCATATCAGCCAGGGCAGAACATGTCCAATTAATCAAAACAACAAAATATTGGTTTTGAGTGAGGTTACATAATTGTTATTAAAAAATACTCAGTAATAAATTTAACACTGAGCAAAATACAAGGAATATAAGTTATAATATGGTGGCTAACATATTTTTAAAACTTAAAAAATGATGTGTTACTCACACATCTCACTTATTTGCTGAACCGCTTAGTCCCTCTCTTACCCTGATCAGCTTGCCAGACCATCAAAGGGCAACACACACAACCATTCACACTCACACCTAAGGGCAATTTGGAACAGCCAATTAGCCTAATGTGCTAATGTCTTTGGACTGTGGGAGGACACCAGAGTACCTGGAGGAAGCCCACACAACTCTTGGAGAACATGCAAACTCCATATGGAAACACCTTTCCTATGCCCCGGACTTAAAATGATGTTTTAGGCTTACTTAATTTTTGAAAGCTATTATTTATTTGTATTTATTAACTGATATTATTTAATAACGTATTATTTATTAGGGCCAGTGGTGGCTGAGTGGTTATGGCACTGTGTTTCATATTTGACAGTACAAGAGCTTTGCAACATCACTCCTAAAAGGTACTGAAGTATATAATAATTCTTTAAATCTTGCGTTTCCCCAAAAACCCATGTACCCTAAAGCCACTGATGATGGAAAGAAGCCATTCTGCAGATTCAGCATCCGTCTACAAATTATCATGCTGTTCTAATTTCAGTGTGTGGGCGCGCTTAAAGGTCACCATCCAACGGTTGCAAGTAAACTTAACTTGTCCTTTCATTTCACCCATTAACAAACTTTCTAACAGGGAAAACACATGTGTGGGGTATGCTTCTTCCACAAGTGACATGAAAACATACCACAAGCAAAAACATCCGTGAAATTATTATTTAACCATGCTTTGTTTCAGATCTTTATTTCCATGAGGTATTATGGTTACTTGTAAACAGGAATAGATGGAACATTCTTCGCTCTAAAAAAAATGCACCTTCATGTAATATTTTTCGGTTGCTGAGCTTCACAGTTTGTTGCAAAGCAAAGAATGTGCCCTTGAAAGCAAATATATGTGTCCATGTTGTTTTCCATGTAATTCACAGAAGGACGTAACAAATCTGAGGTTATTTTTTTCCTTTAACATCACTTCTATGACAATTATTGGCTGAAGGCAAGGTGAATACACTATTTAATTATAGTGACATCCACTGAGCTCGAGGTGCATAATTGTTTTATAGTACATGGTCACCTAAGCAAAAAAATTAGAAATAAATAAATTAATTATTTGATTAAATAAATAAAATAAAATAATTGTGGCTTATTTATTTATTTTTTCAAATCATGCATAAAAATGGACACAGGTGACATTGCAATACAGACAGATGCAGAACCTAACAGCCATGTAACGATGCATCTTTAAACCCTTTACAGACGTTTTGGTAGCACTATGAAGAAACATTATTAAAACCTTATTTTTATATTTACATAATTTAACCATGACAGAAACTGGTCAGGTGAGTTGAGGTAATAAGTGCTGTAGAATGTATTAGCATACTCATCCATTTAGCACATACTACACATAATGCATGGACACATAAGATACCTATTTTAGAACAGCCAATTTGCATGCCTTTGGACTGAGGGAGGAAACCAGAGACCCCAAAGAAAACCCACACAAGCAGGGTGAGAACATGTAAACTCCACACAGAGACGGGACTCGACTTGAGAACCTTCTTGCTGTGAGGTGGACAAGCTAACCACTATCACCATGCCACCCAAAAATTAAAACCCTTAGGATTAAAATACTAAAGGTTCAGTTTCTAGTTTAACATCAGACAGCCATTATCGGACTTTCAACCAAGAATACTGAAGCATGTACTGGATGCTAATTGATAAATGAACATTGTGTACTTTTGTGGCACTTCAAAGAAGGTTTTGTTCCTTAGTACATGTCCGAGTAGTGTAATCTGGAGTCCAGGACTACACTGAACTAAGGTTCGACTGCACTAGGGAAGGCCTGTGATTTTGTCTTACAAAGTTACAGTATGTGGGAGAAGACTGCTTCAATTTGCAGTCAAAGCCAATAAAACTAAGTACTGATCCCACAACACAAACACATTAGATCCATCTGACCTCCTCACTTTGAACAGGCTTTTATTTACACCTGTTCTGTGTATTTTAGTGCTTTGTGCATGAGACAGATATGATTAATCCCCTGTTTAACGATCCCACTCACTGTGGAAAAGTGATGCCTCCTGGACAGTGTGTGGGACACTAGAAGAAAGAAATTTTGGACTGAAATTCAGTTCAGCACTTTAAGAGTTAACACTGTTTATGTCTGTTTAAATCACCACGGGGAGACAAAATTATACCACTGACTGAAATTTGAGGTGTTTGGGTTTATGAACCGTAGCTTGTAAATAAACCTGCAAACTTGTATTGTCTGCATGTTGCATCAAAGATATGAAAAAATGAAACAGCCATCATTTATCACGTTTTGTTTTAGAGCAGAGATAGAACATGTCTTAAAATTAAATTAAATATTTATTTAGAAACCAGCCTCCGTGTGTCTGAAAGAGATCAGCTTTTTTCACTCCCTTCTTTAATCGTAGGTGAAATGATATAACTAGAAAATTATTGGTAAAGTCTAATAGATTACTTATTGAAAAGCATACTAGGGCTCATACGTGTGGGTTTTATTTTATTTTATTTTATTTTATTTTATTTTATTTTATTTTATTTTTATTTTCTTTCTTTATTTTATTTTTTATTTTTTGCACACAAGTCAGAATTTCTGAGAAAAAAAATCAGAGATAATTTTTTGAATAAATACTGGTTATGGTTTAGATTTTTTTTTAATTATAATTATTTTGATTTTGATATACTATTTTAATCCTGCAAGGGAAATCTGGCTCTGCATTTAACCCATCCAAAGTAAGTACACACACACACACACACACACACACACACACACACACACA
>JAOUQZ010043950.1:0-12241 GCA_028564935.1 Neosilurus hyrtlii | reverse complement strand
GTGTGTGTGTGTGTGTGTGTGTGTGTGTGTGTGTGTGTGTGTGTGTGTGTGTGTGTGTGTGTGTTTGTGTGTGCATGTGTATGTGTGTGCGTGGTGGTGGTCTGAAAACCAATCCAATTGTAGTTTGATATTTCCAGGTATTTAACAGTTTTATACAACCCTTTGCAAATTTGTGGAATCACCACACCTCGAGGATGTTCATTCAGCTGTTTCACTTTTTATTAAATAAATAAATAAATAAAAATCACAGATGTGACAAAAAACTTTTTTGGTTTAAAAGCTGTATTTTGGTTTTGCAAAATATAGATCAAACTAATTAAATACATTTTAATTAATGGCTTTTTTAAAATTAATTTATATTAATTAATATATAATATATTAATTACATATATTACATTATATTAATATATTAGTTACTTTAATTAAAAGACAAACCTGGGTTGTGTTATAACAATCTCATTTAACATTAAGAAAGCCATGTTAGTCAATAATCAAATACAGATAAAACATTTACAATGACTTCAGAACCACTTTGGATTTAAAAAAGCTTGGCTTTAACACTCATGTTAAGGGTGAGTTTTATCTCCTTCAATTCCACTTCCTCTTCTGAAGATTGATTTCTTGTAGATAAAATAAAAATGTTCTATTTAAGAGTTCAGATTCTTTTTCGATTTTTTTAATTACCATTAGCTCTTTACTTTTCTTCATAGCAGCATATCTAGAGAGATATACAGTATATAAAGTACTAAAATTTTTGTTTATGTTCACGAATTTTTATTATGTTTAATTTTTTCCTCAAGTAATTCTTGAATGCTGTTATTAAAGTTAATATCCTGAAGAAGAGACTTATTTGGATGTCCAGTAATCTTTTACATTTTTAGTTTTCATGTGAACAATTAAAATTGAATTTGTGTATGAGGATAGAAATGCCTGGTAGAGTGATTGGTGCCTTGAATACAGTAAATTTCATTATCCAATTGCCCTTTGTGAAAGTGTTTTCTGAAGTAAAATGAGCCTGATGTTTTTTTTAAACAAGAGAATCTAACATATCACTTAATTAACATTTAATTAAAAGAACTGTAAAGTGTGTTGTAGCATCTTTTGAAAGAGAGATTGATACACAACTGATAAAATGATAGTGTGCTGTTAAAGTGACCAAAGAGCAACATATCATCATTCATCCATTCATCCATTCATCCATTTTCAGAACTGCTTAATTCTAATTAGGATAGCGAGGGAGGCTGGCACCCCCTGAACAGCTCACCAGTCCATTGCAACCCCAACACACACACCCATTCACACTCACACCTAGGGGTAAACTGGGACAGCCAGTTAGCTTAATGTGCAAGTTTTTGGATTGTGGGAGGAAACCAGTGTTCTCAGAAGAAACTCAAGCTCGGGGAGAACATGAAAATTCCGAGCCTGGGACTCGAAACCAGTGCTAACCACTATGCCACCATGCCACCCTCAAGCTGTTTTACTATTAATAATTCTATTAGAAGAACATATTAGATGATAAGAAAGGATTCAAACCAACTACTACCAATCAAATGCTTGCAGAAACTATATTGGTCAGGGGTGGCATGGTGAGGCAGTGGTTAGCATGTCTGCCTCACAGCAAGAAGGCCTGGGTTCGATTCCTGGGCTTGGGCGTTTCTGTGTGATGTTCTCCCCGTGCTTGCATAGGTTTCCTCCCACAGTCCAAAAACTTGAAGAGTAGGCTAATTGACTGTCCTAAATGGTCCCTAAGTGTAAGTGTGAGTATGAATGGTTGTGTGACTGTTGGCCCTGTGATGGCCTGGCTAGCTGTCCATGGTCTACCCTGCACTCTCCCAGAATCAGCTGAGATGGGCACCAGCCTTCATGCGACCATAATTAGGATTAAGCAGCTTAATAACAAATTATATGAACTTTATAGGACAACAACCTAATGACTGCGCTGCACTGTAACTATTTTTTCCTTGTTTCTTTTTCTCTTTTTTTTTTCATATGACGTTTTTAAATATGAGGAAGTTCAGTTAAAGTCCAGTCAGTCTGCATCATGGAGATGTTTAAATGCCAGCAAAATGTTGATAGGCCTGTGTAATTTTTCTGTTCTTTAGGGCAAGATAATGAGCAATATCGACCCCCTCCTTAAAGTATTTGTTCAGCCCTTTTTGAATCAGCATAATCACTGCCTTTCCCACTTCTTCATTTGCCTCCTCTTTTAGTCCATGCAGCTTCAGAGCACTCGTCAACTTCCACCCTCAGAATTTGGTTTTCTTTTGTCCAGATTCTGTGTCTAGCTTTACAGTTTTCACAAGTCTGTTTTATGTTGCTCAACATCCACCATAAGTTGTTAAACTGTAGAGTAAAGCTTCTAAATTTGCGGGATGTTGAAGCTGTTGACATTTCAACGATGGAAGTTTTGAGGAATGAGCCGTCATATTTCATCATCAGATGTCAGAGTAGCCATCATCCTCCCCGTTACTGTGCTCATACCTCTTCTTCTTTGTGAAAGATACCATGGAGGAGTCCATGTATCCTCCAAATTAGCTTTACTTCAAAACACATATTATTACCTCGAACTTTAATGGAAGCATCTGTGGTACATACTTTAAAGTCCATTTTGTTTGTTTCTTTGTTTGTTTGTTTGTTTTTTATTTTTCATTCTCCTCTGGTGTCTGTTAGTGTGTTAGAAAGCTTTTTCCAATAGTTTGTTTTGGTTACTTTACTGTTGGGATTTTATTTCTTTTTCTTTCTTTCTTTCTTTTTATTTTACTTAATTCCACAATAATGCTGCCTAGCATTAAGATAACAGTATCTCCTTTTCCTCAAGCAGACAGTACCTCACTTTTAGATCACACTAATTACATTGTGAAATTCCCAAACATTTGAGTAGTCCACTTGCAAAACTTGCTAAAGTCAAGTTGGTCATTTTTTAAGAAAAATCTGATTTTTTTATAAGCATTAAAATTATCTGACAGAGTTTTGCTTCTTCTGCTACAATTTATGACATGAGTTATAACATGAGTCATCAGGTTTTGATTGGTGAGATATGAAAAAGAGGCAAAGGAAAATGACTCTTTTTTAACAAAACTTGTCTTAGCAGGTTTTGCAAGTGGTCTTCTCATTTATTTTATCACTTATTCAAAAAACTGATCAAGTTTCAATAGATTCTGATGAGGAGAAGAAACTGGAAAGACCACTGGACTTGTTACTAACCTAACATCATCATCATATTCTTCTTCTTCTGTAGTTTAATCCGGGATTGGGTTGCGGGGGCAACAGCCTAAGCAGTGAGGTACAGACATCCCTCTTTCCAGCCACTTCCTCCAATTCTTCCGGGGGGGACACCGAGGCGTTCCCAGACCAGCCAAAAAACATAGTCCTTCAAGCATGTTCTGGCTCGACCCTGGGGTCTCTTCAAGGTTGGACATGCCCAAAACACCATACCAGGTAGGCTTTCAGGAGGCATTCTAATCAGATGCCCGAGCCACCTTAACTGGCTCATGTAGGCCAGTTAAGGAGCAGCGGTTCTACTCCGATTTCTTCCCGAATGGCTGAGCTTCTTACCCAATCTCTAAGGGAGCGCCCTGCCACCCTGCTAAGGAAGCTCATTTCAGTCGCCTGTATCCGCAATCTTGTTCTTTGGGTCACTACCCAAAGCTTGTGACCATAGGTGAGGGTTGGAACGTAGATCGACTGGTAAATTGAGGGCTTTGCCTTTCGGCTCAGCTCTGTCTTCACTACGACGGACTGGTACATGCTCTGCTTTACATCAGAGGCTGCACTAGTCCACCTGTCAATTTCCCATTCCATCTTTACCTCACTCGTAAACAAAACCTGAGATACTCAAACTCCTCCACTTGGGGCAGTATCTCGTTCCAGACCTACAGGATGCATTCCACCCTTTTCCGGCTGAGAACCGTGGCCTCAGACATGGAAGCATTGATTCTTGTCCCAGCCGCTTCACACTCAGCTGTGAATTGCTTCAATAATAGCTGGAGGTCCCAGCTTGATGAAGCCAAAAGGACAATATCATCTGCAAAAAGCAGAGATAGGCCACCAAACCCCCTAATGCCTTGGCTGTGCCTAGAAATTCTGTCCATAAAAATTATGAACAGAATCGGTGACAAAGGACAGCCTTAGAGGACTACAACCCTCACCAAAAGCAAATTCGGCCTGTTGTTACCACTGTGGACCAAGCTCTGGCTCCGGTGGTACAGAGACCTAATGGCCTGTAGCAACGGGTCCGGTACACCGTACTCCCAGAGCACACCCCACAAGATAGCCCGATGGACACGGTCGAAAACATTCTCTAAATTCACAAAGCACATGTGGACAGATTGGGCAAACTCACATGCCCCTTCAGGATCCTGAGAGTGTATAGAGCTGGTCGAGAGTACTGTGGCCAGAACGAAAACCACATTGTTCCTCCTGAATCAGGTACCATGAGATTGGGCTTGAGGTACTATGAGTGCCAGGATATATTCACTGATAGTGACTTCAAAGCACTTTTATAAGTCGCTATGGATAAGGGCGCCTGCCAAATGTCACAAATATGAATGTATATAAATGACATAGATCAGCATCCATGTTCATATGTGTCAGAAAGAGTTTAGAGTCAGAAATACCTGACTTGATTAAGCAGCTTGACTGTTATCCTCTGAGAGTGGAATAAACTCTGACCTAATGTTAAAAGATAAACTGGTGTAAATTAAAGCCTGTTTTACTCCCAACACAAACAAATTGAACTTAAAATAAACTTGGACTTTAAACAAACAGCTTGGGTCAATTTATAACAGCCAGTTAGCCTAATGTGCATGTTTTTGGACTGTAGGAGGAAACCAGAGTACCCGGAGGAAACCCACACAAGCTTAGGGTGCACCTGCAAAGTGTACACAGAAACACCCCCACCAAACCCCAGAACACGAATCCAGGATCTTTTTTGCTATGGGGCGGATATGATAACCTCTACACCAGCTTGCCACCCTTATTTCAATTCTTAATTTTTGCAGGCAGCATTCATGCTGCTGTTTACTGGCAATGGCTAGAAAATAAACGTATAATTATTCAAACACATCACCAGGACTGAACTGCCAGCCATCCAGGACCTCTACACAGAGTGCTGTAGGAGGAAGGTCCAGCGGATCGTCTCATATATTTTTGCTTTCTTTACATGCTATATTTGTTTCTTATGTGCAATATTAAGGGGGTTCTAGGTCCAGGAATTTCATTGCCGTTAGTGATGTTCCATTGGTACCTTTATATGACAAATAAAACTTGAAATAAAAATAAAACAAGGCGTATGTAATTTTCTTTTTGTCTAACACAGACATTACATTTTGTGAGTTTTTTTTAGAAATGTCATAGAAACTGAAGTCGACCTTAAACTATGATTTAATTGCACTTATTTATTACCAGCTGTTTAAATACTATTCACAGTGTTTGTCAGGTTTTTATGTAATAACAATTTATTGCAGACTCTTCTATGCTGATCTTAAATTAATCTGTACCCAGGTTTTTTGTCTGACGACAATATGACCTAATTTCCCACCTCACACAGAGTACCCTAAGGCCAGTTTTGCTCAGTGTTGCTTTTTTGAGGTCACATCAAGTTGCGTTTTGTGCTGTGACTTCTGACAGTCTTGCATCCAGCTTGGAGATGTTAGAAATAGATTAGACATAACCTGCATAAAAGAAAAGACAAAGAGGGATGCTGTTTGTTTGACTTGCTTGATAACACGTGTTTACAGTTCTGAGAGCAGAACAAGGTGAAAGTCATAGGTGATAGACAGGGGTGAAACAGAATTCTGGATCCATCCTTTTTTTTTATCTCACCCTCACTCTTTTATCATGGCTCTCTATATCATGCAGCTCCTGTGAAATGCTTTCGTTTATCTCTAGTATCCAGACATAGTGTTACCTAGCAACATGGCATGGATCATTAAGTTGTCCATTTCCTTCATCCTATTGTCTGTGTGTGAGTGTGTGTGTGTGTGTGTGTGTGTGTGTGTGTGTGTGTGTGTGTGTGTGTGTGTGTGCGCGCGCGCGTGTGTGTGTGTGTGTGTGTGATCGAGTGTATATGCATGTGTATTGGGGGAAGGGGGTATTTTCTTTTATTCCCTGTGCCAGGCACATTTCTACCATGAGTTGTAGACGGTTAATTAGCATTTAAATGAACAATACACACAAGCTAGCAAAATGCTACCATCTGCATGGAAAGTACAGGAAAGGACCAGATCATGTATAGATCCTGTTTAATGACATCTAAACGATCACTTGAGAATGTGAAATAAACAACATTTTAAGAATATTTAAAAGCCCAATAATCAAGGCAAAGAAAGACATAAAAAATACAGACATATTTATTATATTAGGAGTCTACTTGCAAACTCTGCTAAGTGAATTTGGTCAGTTTTTAACAAAAATCTGTTTTTTTTATAGGCATTGAAATTATCTGACAGAGTTTTGCTTCAATTTGCTACAATTTACATGACGAGTTAACAGCTTTAGAAAGTGGGATATGCGCAGGTGCCTGAAAAAGAGGGACATAACCCTTTTATAACTCTTTTTTAATTTTATACTTGAAAACTTGACTTTTGTTTTGCAAGTGAAAATGTAAGACTATATAAACAGATTAAATAAGCACCCACCATGTAACATTTCAAGCCTTTTAAAAGATAGTGATGTTTGCATAAGCCAGTTAATGACAATTAAAGAAAAAAAAATGTCTTTCTCTGTGAAAAGGTTTTCATTGAATTTTATAAACAGAATACGTACGAGTGTTTATAAAACAGAAGTGGTAGCTCATCCATAAGGAGACAGAGAGAAAAAGTCTGCTTAAACATGTTGTGGCCGACATAAATGAATAATATAATGAGAAATTATTATCAAATAATATTATAAAATCTTTTACTAGTACAATGTTCCTGGTATGTCACCATGTATAAAAAAGGTTCCAAATATTTAACCCACTTTATTTCTCATTTGAGACTCCCACTGCAATATTTGGTGATTTCCGCTATTTGAAAATAGCCTTGGGTGCACTGAATGCCATATTTGGCTTTGAGCCATCTTAAGCAGGTGTAGAAATGTGGCAGGGGTGAAGTGATTTTTGTATCCAACCAAACCAGAAAGTATTTTTTTGTTTTTTTTGCTTCCTGCATACAAATGTAGGAAACATTTCAGGATGAAAAAGAGTCACGCTGTATGAGGCAGCTAAATACTAAGCTTATTTATTAATTTATAAACAACAGTGACCCCGAGAAGCTATATGGGGGCCAATCAGGGAGCTCTGGGTTGATACTGGAAATCACCAGGAATAATAGAATTAAGCGGTTCAGTAAATGAGTAAGTGAATGAATAGCAGAAACTGTAAGAAATATCCGAGAGAGTCCTAAATGCTTTTGCCCCAGATAAAAAATTTGTACTGGCTTTAACATTCTCATGCCCAACATTGTGCCTGAGGCATATTTCATCAGAATTCACCAAGTTTCCCAAGTGGTTAAACTTTTGCAATTAGGTGATCTTTGGCTGATCTATAATTTGCTAGCATAAGAACCCAGACAATGTGCAGCTCTCATTCCCTTCCCGCCAGTCCCACTTTTATTGGCAGTCAGATCTTGCTGGGTTTTTTATTTTTATTTTATATGATAGGACCAAACTCCAAGTTGCATTTTGTGAAGGAAATTAAACTCAGGGGTATCAGGCACCACTGGGGGGCGCTGTATGTGTTGAACCCATGATCTGAGGCCTGTGGCCTGCCAAGCCCTGGACTTGAACCCAGGACCTTTTTGCTGTTGTGCAGACATGCTAACCAGCATGGCATCTGGTATCCACTGCTTGCTATGATATTCCCGGCAATTTTTGGTGTTATGCAAATTGGTGGAATTCCCTACCACGTATCCAAATCAATTATTGATCATTAACAGCATCAACATGAATATGAATACAGAAATTGTAATATCTTTGGAATGGGTGATCATATTTCCTTCATTTTAAGACATTTGTAATCCTGAAATGGAGAACTGTCCAATAAAGTCATCTCTAATGAAAAGTCCTATATTCAAATTGTTAATGAATATACCAATATAATCAGAAGGGGAATTGTATGATTTACTGCACTATTTGATTATATGACGATTTATGTGACTATTGTATGAGTAGTTTATTCACTGAAGTGAGCAAGATTATTTTATTTCTTCCATTCCACTCTGTTACAAGGATTGCTAGTTCAACCTTGGACAGGGAATATCATGTTCTAGCTCTGGGAGCTTGACCAGGTGGCGTTAAGAGACAACCTTCCAAGGTCAAGATGACATATGATGTAATTTTCCGGTAGGGGAGCCATAGTTAAAAGTAGGGGTCTTGATGGACCAGTCAGAATCTAGAAATTAGTCACGGGGGAGAGTAGGATCTTTGGGGATCCAATCAGAGCTAGAGGATAGTAAACCAATCAGAGTGGAATGGGGACTTTTTAAGCCAATGCAGGGCTAGTTGAGGGTGTCCAAGGTCCTTTCTTGGAACAAGTTATTTTGTGTGAATGGATTGTATGTTACTTCTTCCTAAAGGCTAAATAAACAGCTGAATCTCTTTGGATCCCTTACATCGTGAATTGGACATTTTTCGCCACAACAATTTCAAGCTCATTTCCACCCATGATAGCCATTACAGATCATGGCTGGAAACCTATTGTAATTGTATTTAGGGATCGAAGCCATAGCAGGTCCAGAATTCCTATATTAATTAGGGGTCCAAGCTAGAGGGTGCAGTGCATCTCCCAGCACCAGCAGTGCAGCAGAAAAATTTTGGAATTCTTATTGTTACCAAGGAGGACATGCAAACTCTACACAGGAATGCCCGAGCCTAGGACTAGAACCCAAAACCTTCCTGCTATGAGTCAGACATCCTAACCAGTACACCGATGTGCCACTTAATTATACAATAAAAATAATTAACAAATTAATAAATAATTTCTATTAATTTTATAATTTTAATTGTATTTAAATTTATTCAGCATAAATTTTAAAAAAAAATTAATAGTTATAATTATTTTACTCATCATTCATATTTAATTCCTGATTTTTATACCCACTTCAAAGTTTATCTGAATTCCAACAAGAAAAAACTAGAAAAGAGCTTTTAAAAAAATTAATAAAACTATTTTTTTCCCACAGATTTTTTTCTGTCGTAAGAACATTTCACTATTACTGAGGATATCTAATGGTCCCAAGATGATGAATTAATACAATTCCAGGCCATACTATTAATTTTCTCTTGGCAAGAAGCTCATATTGTGTTCCCTATTTATTATTATTCACTATTATCATATACTGACATTCATTACAGGACATTACAGGACTTGTTAACAGACCTCCCACTAAAATTAATTTAAGACCGTATATTGAAAATTTTATCTGCCTCCTCTCAATTACAAAACATTCATTTATTCATTTGAACTGTTTACTCCTATTGGGGTCACGGGGAGCATCTCAGTCATCTCTGGGAAAACATATGGTACACCATAAACAACTCGCTGGTCCATCACAGGGCAAACACACACAACCATTCATGCTCACACCTTAAGGCAATTTGGAACAGCCAATTAGCCTAATATGCATATCTTTGGACTGTGGGGAAAAAAAACAGAGTACCCAGAGGAAACCCACACAAGCACTAGGAGAACATCGTCCTAGCCGAGCCCAGGACTCAATCTCAGGACCTTGTTGCTGTGAGGCAGAACTACTAACTACTACAAAACATTAACACCCCGAGTAACAAAACATAATGTGGCCAATATACCTCCACTGTGGCTAAAAGTTTTTCGGAAGAGAGGTTGTGTGAAATTCAGAGAGGAGGTAAAAAAGGCATTGGGTAGACAGCTACAGAGAAGGAGAAAGCTAGGAAGGCACTTGGGCATCTGAAAAGAGGAAGAAGGGCAAAATGCTGGTGGAATGAGGAAGTTCAGTAAAGAATCAAAAGGAAGATAAGAGATCTTTAGTGTTAATGTTGCATGAACAATAAAAATCATTTTAGCATCTCTCTGTTTGGCAGCAATTATAAAGTGCACAAAAGACAACTAGTGTAAATACACTAAGCTATCTATGTATGTGTATATACCTACATACACATATATACACATACCTATATGTACACATATAGACTAATATGCATACATAAATCCTATATATGCAAACACATATACATATATCTACATATTCACACATGTACAGACATACATTTATCGACATATTCACACACCCCCCCCTCCTGTGTTTTGCTGAGGTACACATGCTATGCCGTGGATAGTGTTACACTCTGACTATAATTCCCAGCAATACAGCAAGCATGTATCATTTAGGCTTTTTCAGTGCTTTGTTACATCTCCTGGACCCTGTCTTGTCCTTTTTAAACTCAGTAAATAATCCTTGTTTGATATAAAAAATATAAGACCCACCAAGATCACTGTATACATCAAAACTGGTGCATAGCCGGGAAAACAAACCACTTTCACTCATGTTTCATTCCGATGTGCCGCTCTCTTTTGTCTTAATCCAGCAATTTTTTCGGCCCTTTCACACACTGCTGGAGTCTTTTTAAACTAAATTTCTGTTGGAACAGCGTCTTCCTTGAGTTGTAGTTTCATTTATTCTGCAAACAGGTCCATCAATCAAATACATCTTGTGCATTGTGATTGTGATTGTGATTTGGCTAGAACTTCCTGATAACACCAACATCACATGGGATGGGGAAGCAGTCATGAAAGAGTGGACAGATAGTCGGCAAAGATGATATACAAGTGAAGGCATGGAGATGTTTAGGTGAGATAGCACTGGAGATTTAATCAGACTGTATAACAAAATCTCAGAAGGTGGGAGCATGCCAGAGTAGTGGAGAAGATGTGCTCTTGTAAAAATTTTCAAGAACAAGGTAGATGTACAGAGCTGCAGTATCTACAGAGTTAGAATGTTGATGAGTCACACCATGACGTTATGGGAAAGAGTAGTAGAATCCAGGCTGAGAGGAGAGGTGGTGATCTGTAAACAGTAGTATGGTTTTATGCCACAGAAGAGCACCACAGGTGCCATATTTACTTTGAGAATGCTGATGGAAAAGTACAAGGAAGATCATAAAGAGTTGCACTGCATGTTTGTGGACGTGGAGAAAGCGTACAACAGAGTGCCAAGAGAGGAGTTGTGGTATGGTATGAGGGAGTCATGAGTAGTAGAGAAGTAAATGAGTTTTGTATACGATATATATGAAGACAGTGTTATAGCGGTAAGGTCTGTGGTGGGAATGACGGACTGGTTCAAGTTGGAGGCGATTTGCATCACAAGGACATCAAGGATTGACTCTGAGCTTTTTCTTGTTTGCCGTGGTCCTGGACAGGTTGATGAATGAGGTCAGATGAGATTCTCCTGGACTGTGATATTTGAAAATGATAAAGAACAGAGTGAGATGGAGAAGGAGGATCCGCTGTGGCGATTACAAATGGTAGCAGTTGAAAAAAGATGATTTTCCAGGTTGCTCCATGAACACATCAGTCACATCTGATAAGTCTTGTAGAACCCCATAAGGAGTCACATAAACAAACCCAAAAACAAAAGTAGTGCAGGTTCCATTTTGCAGATTTTTTACTAAGGGCAGTCTCCAGAAGAACCCTAAGAAGACTAGTGCAGTCAAAAACTTATGTAAGTCGTTCTGGATAGGGGCATTCTACACATGCCATAAATGTAAATGTAGACTGGCTACACTCTCTTCTGTGAATAAAGATTAGTGCTTTCAGGGTTTTACTAAATTATACTGCTAGTTGATCCAGGGTTTCAGGAGTGTAGTCAGTGGGTGGAGGGGCCCTTTAAACATACACTGTGTGTCACGGTCTGAACCGCAATGCGCATGTAGCGCATAGTCAGTCTTAGACAGCTAATAACATCTCACTGTCTTTCCGCTATTTTTCCCATTTATTTCATACTGGTTGTCACTGCATTACTGTCATTACAGTTTGTCCTGTTCTAGTCAAAGTCAAGTCAAGTCATTTTTATTTGTATAGCGCTTTATACAATTGACATTGTCAAAAAGCAGCTTTACATAGTAGAATTAAATTAGAGAGGAATCTAAAAAAAATTTCTCTACAACCCCCTACACATCCATAATAAGCAAGCCCGCGGTGACAGTGGCAAAGAAAAACTCCCTCAGTTGACACGAGGAAGAAACCTTGAGAGGAACCAGGCTCAGGAGGAAACCCATCCTCATTTGG
>JAOUQZ010043949.1:0-12241 GCA_028564935.1 Neosilurus hyrtlii | reverse complement strand
TCTCTCTCTCTCTCTCTCTCTCTCTCTCTCTCTCTCTCTTTCTCTCTCTCTCTCTCTCTCTCTCTCTCACACACACACACACACGCACACTCTCTCTTTCTCTCTCTCTCTCTCTCTTCCATTCACTCACTCAATCTTTCTCTCTCTCTCTCTCTCTCTCATGCAGTCTCACTCTCCCACTCACTCACTCACTCACTCCCCCCCTCACTCTCTCACTCTCTCTTCCATTCACTCAGTCTCTCTCTTCCTCTTTCTCATGCAGTCTCACTTTCCCACTCTCTCCCACTCACTCACTCACTCACTCACTCTCTCTCTCTCTCACTCTCTCTTCCATTCACTCACTCAGTCTCTCTCTCTTTTTCATGCAGTCTCACTTTCCCACTCTCTCCCACTCACTCACTCACTCACTCACTCTCTCTCTCTCCTTCTCTCTCTCTCTCTCACTCCCTTACTCTCTCCCACCCTCTCTCTCTCACTCCCTCACTCTCTCCCTCTCTCTCTCTCTCTCTCTCTCTCTCACTCCCTCACTCTCTCCCACTCTCTCTCTCTCTCTCTCTCTCTCTCTCTCACTTCCTCACTCTCTCCCACTCACTCTCTCACTCACTCTCTGTCTCTCTCACTCACTCTCTCGCACTCACTCGCTCGCCTTGTCCAGGATTATGTTTCACTCACTCAGACGCTCTCTCTTTCTCTTTCTCATGCAGCCTCACTTTCCCACATTCTCCCACTCAATCACTCACTTACTCACTCACTCACTCTCTTTCTCTCTCTCCCTCACTCACTAACTCTCTCACTCTCTCCCACTCACTCTCTCTCTCACTCTCTCTCTCACTCACTCTCACTCGCTCTCTCTCACTCGCTCAATCAATCGCAGTGCCATTTCTACCATTTCTGTCTGAGATTTACATTTACAGTATTTAGAAGACGTCCTTCTCTAGAGCGACTTACATTTTTCTAAGATTCTTCCAACTGAGCAGTTGAGGGTTAAGGGCTTGCTCAAGGGCCCAGCAGTGGCATCGTGGTGGGACTGGGCCTTGAATTGCTGACCTTCTGATCAGTAACCCAAAGCCTTAACCACCGAGCCACGACTGCTCACATATATGATAATGAATATTTATTATAATTATCTCTGTACTGCTCTGAAACCACGGCGATGCTATGAGATGATGATGGTGATGGCGATGGCGATGGTGACAGTGAGAAGGATGAGGGTGTGTGTGGGCGGGTGTTCCAGGTGGCGTCAGATAATGATCCACTACACAGATACTTCACTGTAATGAACAGAATCGGGTTGAAATTCTTGCGTGTGGGTTTATTTATATGATAAATCAGAGCGCAGGTGCAGGTTAGGACTTGTTCCTGCACCCACGTTGTGTATAAGTCAGCTCACAAGAGCCAGTAATGATATAGCAGCTAAAGCTCTCCACCTGGCTTTTCTCACCTTATCACTGAGATCACAAGCAGCTGACAGACAGGACGCCGCGTTCATGCTGCTGCCGACTGTATTTTATTCCCACTGCGCTGAAGGGCCGGTCTGTTCACAATAATGTCTGAAAAGATAAAACCGAAAGATCAGATTTCAGTAACAACAACAACAAGGAAAACCTGTCCCAGAGTGCACTGCGCCAGGAGCTTCGCACGCAGAGCGAATAGTCGGGAGATCAAAGAAGTTCTTACTGATATGTAGTCTGTAGTTCTGTGTGAGATTGCATATATACACGGATAAAGCAAACTTTACTAAAGCAAAGGTTGCCAAGGTGAGAATGATTCAGTCATTAAAGGGGACCTGTGGTGAATTTGTTTTACTAGCTCTTTAAAACGATCACGTATGACATCATCTCCCTCAGGCAACGTCAGTCCTTGCTTCCTGTCAAGTATGTGTGAGTGTGGCCACACTACTACTACTACTACTACTACTACTACTACCTCCACTACTAGACATGCGCAGCGACATGTTGCCTTTTTCATTGGCTGTTCCAACCCTGGTAGTGACGCAAATTCGTCAGACACCGGTCTAAGATAACACATTATCAGTCAGTGCTGAGCTGTGTGTCGCCAGGAAAATGACAGAGTGCAAAGCATACGGTTGCACAAACGACAAGCGCAGTAATCGCGGAAAAACATAACTTAACCTTACCGCAGGACGCTGTTCGGTAGTCTGCGAGGACCACTTTGACCCGACCTGCTATCGGCGTGACCTCTGGGCAGAACTACTTGGCACGAAGACCAAACTTTGTCCAGCTAAAACTGGACGCTACGGAATTCCTTCATGAAAAGTCAAAGGGTGACAACTTTGCAGCAGACAAAGCAGCACCTCACCAAAAGGAACCAGTAAAAGGTAAGAGCCTTTAGTATAAAGGGAGTTTTATCAACTAAAATGCTGCTTGCTGCTTGTTAACTCATGCTGGGCGACCTGCCCCAACGAGTTCACGTTACTGCCGGGAAACAAGGGTTGCTCTGCATTGGTTCAGCCCCCGCTAGTATTCAGTGGGATAAAATTTCCCAGTGTAGAGCTTTTTATGATCATTTATGATAAAATAAGCTCCGTATCGTTTAAACGTTAAACATTATGCATGAATTATGCTGTAATTATTACATTAATTATGCTGTTTTCGTTGCTGCCATTAATATTATACAGCTTATAAGCTGGAATGAAACAGGAGGAGAGGGGAAAGTTTAATGCAGATGTGCACCAGCTGTGTGTATTTTTTATTTTTAATTTTTTGGGAGAAATGATTTGGTAAAACATATACTACCTTTTCTCGCCGGTGCCCCTTCGGGGTCCCACAGGGCTTCTTCTTTTTGCTATTCCCCTCCCCGGAGTTTTATCCGCCCTCTTTCTTTTTCTCTTTGTCCATCTTTTTTGTTCCTGTGGTTCAGTGTGAAACTCCTGTGTGAGTGTGGAATTACATCAGAATTCATTAATTGGTACACACAGCACAGGGAGGGTCCTGCAGGCATCTAAGAAAGCGTGTGCTGTGACACCCCCCCTCCATTGGGACGATGGCACTCGTCGTGTTCTTTTGATGATCCGTAAAGCCATTAAGAGCCCAGTGGAGAACGTGTCAAAAACAACAGATTGTTCTGTACAAAAGGGATAGAAAGCACACAATACCGAAAAGAATGAGGACATATGAAAAACATAAGGGAGAGAAAGAACATGGACAGGCGTATAATAAACATCTTACAGGACCATAAACAGAACTGGTAAGAATGAAGCTGGAAACACTCCACACACGATCACACACACTGAAGCGCTGAACAGGAAGCCGTGTGTTCAGATCCTCTAGAGACGGAGAAAACCTGACATAAAGAAGGAAGATCGTTCCAAAGCCTTGGGGCAACAACACCGAATGCTCTGTCACACTTAGATTTCAGCCGAGATCCTGGAACAGCGAGGGGTTATTGATTGGATGACCTCATTGCTCTCAGTGCCAGGTAGGGATGAAGGAGGGGTAAAGTTAGGAGCAAGACTATGGATGGATTTATAAATAAACAAACAGCAGACTGATGCCGAATCTCACCGCTAACCTGTGTAGAGAAGCTTGTACCGGTGAGATGTGATCCCGTTTACTTATACCAGTTAAGAATCTGAGGGAATCTCACAAAAATGAAAAAATGTCCTGGGTTCGAGTCCTGGGCTTGGACGTTCGAATATTCACTCCGTGCTTGTGTGGCTTTCCTCTGTGTACTCCGGTTTCCTTCCACAGTCCAAACCCATGCACATTAGGCTGACTGGCTGTTCCAAATTGGCCCTAGGTGTGGATGGGAGTGGGAATGGTTGTGTGTGTGTTGCCCTGCGATTGGTCTGATGAGCTGCTCAGGGTGTCTGTACCCCGCCTTCACCTGTCAGTTTGGGCTGAGATAGGCTTCAGCCTCCTCATAGTAGGAGCCCAATAGAAGGATTCAGTGGTTCAGCAAATGACTGAGTTAAGAATCTAGCTTTGAACCACCCGAAGGCATGAGAGAGAAGGCTGGGGCTAAACTCACATACAGGGAGGTACAGGGAGGTACAGTAGTCTAGCTGAGATATGATAAAGGCATGAAGGACTCTTTCCAAAGAAACAGAGGGACACAGGGACATTGACCTGTCTGTCCTCCAAGTTGAGCACCACTAAGCGGTCAGCCCTTTAAAAGGGACATCCAGTACAGTTATGAAAAGTAGGTCATGGGGTCTTTTTGAATGCTTTTCATTGGTTAAGTCTTAAACTCCCACCAGACAGACATTACGAGTGACCAATAGCATTGATTGTTGCATTAAATATAAATGACAAAATGTGGAAATAGAAAGTTTTCACTCGACGCCAATGATATCTGTCTTAACCATATTAAAGTTTGCCAAAAAAAGAATAATTTGGAGGCACGGTGGTGTAGTAAATATAACACACGCCCGCCTCACAGAAGAAGGTCCTGGGTTCGAGTCCCGGGCTCAGCTCGGTTGTTTCTGTGTGGACTTTGCATGATCTCCCTCTTTTTGCATGGGTACTCCAGTTTCCTCCAACAGTCCAAAGACATGTAGCTTAGGCTGTTGCAAATTGCCCCTAGGTGTAAGTGTGAGTGTAAATGGTTGTGTGTGTTGCCCTGCAATGGTCTAGTGAGCAGATCAAAGTGCCTTCACCCGGTGTTGGTTTAGATAGGCTCCATCCTCCCTGCGACTCTGAAAGGATTAATCGGTTGAGCAAACGAGTGAGTGACTGAGTAAAAGATCCCTTTTAATCATTGATGAAACGGCTTGTTTGTTGTCCACTGGCTTACTATTAACATTTTTTCCTTCTAACAGCAGGGAGAGATTTCTCAGTGGTTAGCTCCATTAATCCGCGGTGCTATTCAGGCTGACAAATTCACCGTCACATTTTTCCACAGTCTGCCCTCTATTCCTCCAGAGACTAAGCTTTAGTGTCAAAGACTGTCTGCTACAGACAGACGGCAGATGACAGGTACATCCAGCAGCACAGATGCACAAGACAAGTGGGAAGTTACAGAAAGAAAGAGCCTGAACTACCATACGGGTTATTCGTTTTTATGTATTTGGTAACCCTGCAAAAAAAAAAGAAAAGAAAAGAAAAAGAATTTTTATACACAGTCAAGTCATTCCAAAGGGATCAAAACTAATTAAACCAAATGAATATAATGTAAACACTTAGCATGAAAATTGGTTGGCTAATCATCCGTAAACAGTACCAGATGCTGTTTATCATCCCTGGATCCATTCTGCCAAGACTTAAAGACAGCATAATGTGGTTTATTTTTGACACCAGATTGGCTCACTGTGAGTTGGAAGCATGGCGATGCTGCACCAGTAGCCAGAAGACCAAGACAGAGAACCTTGAATACTCTCCCGTCCCCTGCCAGTCAGAGTGAAACTAACCAATCAGCTGCATCTGTAATTGTATCCAATTTCCAGCCGTCATGACCACCACCAACCAGGGAGGGGCGTAAGCATGCACATGACTCCTCAATGACATGTCACCCGCCTCTTTACGAACTGCTGACCCACTACGATCTGCTGACCTAACACACTTGGAGGGAAAGCGCTATCCACCCCCTTGTACGAATGAGCTCACAGACGCCCCTGATTAGCTGGTGATCACTGCGAGTGACGGTGTGAAGTTAGCATATGCCATCCCTCTCAAGTTCTGTGGTTATAATTTCATTTCCATTTTGTTCAAGAGGCTAATGTCAGAACAAATCTGACCGCTCAAAAGAAACATGTTTCTGTCTGATTGCTTTAACCTCGACTCGATTCGGGTGAATTAAATGTCTTACTTCAACCTCAGAATCAGAGAATCGGAATCAGATGAAGTGCTGAATAGATTTAAATTCTTAGCAGGTATCAAAACAGAAATGTGTCTGGAGCTGTGGGAGTTTATCCAGCGTTAACGGGTCATGACTGTGAGTCTTGCTGTTCCGAAGAGCTCATTTCTATACACACTTTGCTTCCTGTTTCCACTCCAGCTGGCAGACTGCACTTCGTGATATAATGGAACTAATGTGACACTTGGAGATAGAGTTTGGAGCAGGTACAGGCACTAATAGCTTCACAACCTAAAAGAGGGAGTGGGAGATGCATCGGAGAGCTGGCTTAAAGATGCACGCCGTCAGATTCCACGGGAGAAAGTATAATCAAGGAAATAGCCAGGCTCTTATCAGTGTTACATCCCTACACGGTGGATCGGGACGCTTTTCCGTTCCAGATGGCAGTGACGTTCCACTGATGGAGAAGGAGTGGAGTGGGAAACGGATGAAAAACCCTTCTGTGTGAAACTCTAGCGGCTTTGAATTTCATGAGAAAAGAGAGATCGATAAAGTGCTAAAATGCAGACTCACAACCACAAACCTGGCTGATTAATCTGCACCTGCACGCTCCGATGGGACGGAAGCTGACAGCCAAGCAGAGCTAAGCACTCTGGGCGTGTTTTTTAAACTCATTCATAGTTTTAATATATACTACACGGAAGCACAAGCAAAACTGAAATCAAATTTCTGTATATTATTTCATTTATTTTAATGCATGACACTGATGACCCTGTCTGCTCCAAGTAACCGTGACAACCTCTGAGTGTCTGTCAGTTTGATTCAAGCATTATCCACTTGGGATAATGTTTTTAATCCTGTATGCGATAATGTCACTGATTTCCTCAATGACCTGAACCAATTTTGTCGAAGGTTTAAAGCACTAAATAGTACTCCTGCAGAGAAAGAAGTCCCATCCTCACTATGTTCTACAGGAGTACTGTAGAGAGCATCCTCACTAACTGCATCTCTGTGTGGTGCGGAGGATGCACTCTTGGAGGAATGTAAGGAGGGTGGTGAGGACAGCTGAGAAAATCATCGAAAGCTCCATTCCTTCTGTGCAGGACATTGCCCCTCAGCGATGTGTGTCCCGGGCCAGAAACATTATCAAGGACGCCTCACACCCCCCACCACGGACATTTTTCACTTCTGCCCTTCAGAAGAAGATTTAGCAGCATCCGGTGCTGAACCAACAGGTTCCGAAAAAGTTTTTTCCCCCAGATCAGATCCATAGACTGTACTGTTCCACCGCCCTACTGCACTACTGACTCTTTTTAATCCGAACCTTATTGCATTTTTGCACTGTTTTTATTTTTGCCATTTGCACGGCCTATATTCCACTGTGTATGTATTCTACATTTTCACTGTCTATATTTTATATTTTTTAAACTTTAGGGAGCAAATGCAATGACATTTCGTTCTGTATATATTTGTATATCTGAATGACACTGCACACTAATATTTTGTTGGACCACCTTTAGCCTTGATTGTAGCATATAATCACCACTGCATTGTTTCAACAAACTTAAGCACCATAACATTTATTTCCATCCAGGGTCGGGTTCATTTCTCACCGACATCTTGAATTGATGAGGGAAAAAGTCAACAACTCCATAAAATCTTCTCCAGCACATCCTGAACACTTTCAATAGGGTTAAGGTCAGGACTCTGGGGTGCTGATACATATGTGAAGATGATTCCTCGTGCTCCCTGAACCGCTCTTTCATTACTTGAGTCACCATTTTATATCCGTGCCATCAGGGAAGAAAAAGTGCATTGATGTGATAACCTGCTCATTCAGTACATTCAGCTCATCAGCTGACTTCATTTTATTGCCACATTAATGTTGCTGAGCCTTGACCGGACCAACCGGAGCAACAATGCTATGGAGATTACATGCTGTGACCAAGGATAATTGCTCTCCATTTTTTGCCTGTGCAGTGTATATTATAAAGGTAAAACTTATGTCGTAACCTGGAAATCGGATGGTTCGCACTATAGACGTGCACTGAAAATACTTTACGGATTTATGCTTAATGAATTCAGGCTGTAGTTCATCACCCTGTTGCCTCCGTCATACCATTGTGTGTTGTAAATCATGCCGTGATGTGTAGAAGAGAGATGCAGAGATTAACGTTAAAGCGGATTTGTTTGGGTGAAGTGAATTTCAGTGTCTTCTAATAAACTGCAGCTGAAGTCGAGCCGACTGATCTGTGAAGCCTTTTCCATCAATCTCGGTCAACATTATGAGGTCGCAGACACACCTGAGCTACACGAGGGAATTACTGTACACACTCATTCAACAATGCACTCCTCTTATCTGTGTGTTGGGACTTAACTAGGAGTTGACATTGGTCACGACTTTGGTCAATGCTTTCTGCCCTCAGAACTTGTTTAAGTACAGAACCATTGTAATTAGATACAACGTTTTAGCCAGGGTAAAATTTTCTTGACTGAGTAAATAAATTAATGATGCAGTCAGATTTTAATCCAGTGCACTATTTGCTAGGTTTGGTGAATATCTCCTCACATAGGAAACAAACAAGGCGACCCAGAGTGAGCCACACAACACTAGTTGTGTGCCAATTGGCAACAGCGGTGACGTATTTTTGCTTATGCACAGCACAAACACAGCCTGTCCCTGATCGGCTGAATGGGGAATGTCTGGTGGTGTCACTGTTAATGTTCCCATGAATTTGGGGAGGGGGCGGAGATTCTGAAGGAGCACTGAATTGAGGTGTGTATTTGTTTGGCGGTTGAGTTCAAAGATCAACAATTGTTCCCCTGTATCAGCAACTGCATCTCTCAGCTTGTACTCGCCCAGTAGGATTGATTACGATGTTACACTGTTAGTTCGGAACAACGTTTATATCCTATGGCAGTTCTTGTTAAGTAAAGTAGAGAGCTGGAAAGTTTAAGGGAAGGGATATATTAGATGCGTCGTGGTGCACACGCTTGTGGACGCTGCATCATACTGACTAAACCTGCAGGTGCACTTTATGTAAATCTGGAGGATTCCACTAGGGGGCAGTGTGAGATATCATCATGATGAGGAAACTATGGGTTGGCTGCACTGAGCTCGCAGACACCCATGATTGACTGGTGATATCTGTGATAGGGAGGTGAGTGTATGTCATCCCTCCATCCCGGGAGGGCTAGGCTAATGAGCTTCTATGGACTTCCGCTCGCATATGGCTGTGGCATCAACCCGGATTCAAACCTGCACTCCAGGTTGATGTTTCATTAATTTTTGATGATGTGTTCTGAGGACACACTGAAGGTATGCTGGCAGCGTATGGCAGCCATGATGCGTACGACAAGCATTCTGAGAGTGATGTATACTTAAGGTTTCAACCACTTATGTATTTCATTTTAAAGCATCGAATTAAGGTTGGGGTTGGTAATCTGTGAAGATAGCATCTCTTCAGGGTTCTGGCTAAACCCTCCCTTACCGTCAGACGCCCTTCCAAAGCTACACTTGGCTGGTACATATGCGGTAGGGTCATGCATGCACAAGAAGACACGGGGGGATTTGATTGGATTTTTCCTGGTGGACCACGAGGCAGTGATTGGTCAGCGTTTTTACACAATCACAGTGGCAGCAAATGGCATATTTTTTTGGATTTTTTTCAGATATCATCACTTATTGATTGCTGTCAGAGCGTTAAGACAATTTCAAGCAATATAACAGTTTGTATATACAGCTAAATTAACCAATCCCAGCTTTAATAATGAACACCCTATGTAATCCAGTCATTTTAAGAACTATATAATTAAAATGTTAATGATTAACGAAAACAAGCTAGCACAGCACTAACGAGACTAATCATACATCACACACAGCATTTAAGAGCTAACAGTAATTCACGCAATATTTATGTGGGGCAGTTGTTATATCAGCCCTAGTATCAAAACGAGAAGCGAAACTGGTATCTCAGAAAAAGCGGCACACAGGAAGTAGAGGAAGCGATGCAAAGACGGCCCTGAAGCACTGCAGTGCTACCCACCAGACGCTTCAGACATAAACGATGAGCGTTGTACAGACTACCGAGACAAAAACAAGGGCAATAATCAGAGCCAGGTGCAGGCAGCGATAAGAGGGAGTGTTCAGGAGGGAGCTGGAGCTGCTGCGAGACGACAGACAGACAGAGAACAGGAACGTAAACAGAAAGCTGTCCGGCGCCATCTCCATCCAGGCTGCTTCAACAGTACGGAAAAAAAGGAATTCCTCATGCAGTCAAAGTTTACTAATACTGACTGATATGTTCATTAAATAATATGTTAATTGTGGACATCTGTTGCTTAGTCACATTAGGAGCAATATAGAATCATCCTAATGTGCATGTCTTTGGACTGTGGGTGGAAACCAGAGTACCAGAAGGAAACCCACCCTAGCACAAGCATGACAGGACTCAAACCCAGGCCCGGGATTCAAATCCAGGACCTTCTTCCTGTAAGGCGGACGTGCTAACTAGTACACCACTGTGCTGCTGCTGTGAAATTAGTGTAATTATAATTACCAGTACAAGACAATAGACACCGAAAACATTCACTTGTTCTGCCATTAACACACAGAGTGAGGGAATAACGGGGTTGATTTAATAATTTAAGAGCTGTTTGTTATTGTTTTTCTAATTTTGGTTTTCTTCTTTATGTTTGCTTCTCTCTCTCTCTCTCGACCTCTCTCTCTCTCTTTCTCTCTTTCCCCCTCCTCTATCTTTCTCCCTCTGTCTGTCCCTCTGTCTCCCCCCTCTCTTTCTCTCTCTCTCTTTCTCTCTCTCTCTCTCTCTCCTCGTTAAAGGTCCTCGTTTACATCTAGTAAAATTCTAAGTTCTAAGTTCAGACGTAACCACTGATATGACGTGCACCTTTCCCTAACATTGGAAAATCATTTTCTCCACTAAACATTCCTCATGTTCAGGAGGATTTTGTAAACGTAATGTGGTCCCCACCGAGCGGGAAATACAAACGAAAAGGAACCTAAATAATAATCTAAACAGATGTGTTAATCCAGTGTTCTATCTGTGAGGATTGATCACCAGCTGTGTGCTGTATAATATGTGCACACGCTCGCACGCAAGCGCTCACACTCCCACTGCTTTCTCTTGTGTTTATTCCAGCGCCCCGCTGCTGTAGTCTCTTAAGTGATCACAGAAATGTTACTAAAACAGAAGGTGATGAGTTTTAAATGTGTTTATCCTGACAGACTGTGTGTAACGCCAGATACAAACTATTACTGCTCAAAAACCGCAAAAGATGTTTACTGGTACTACTATTATTACCACTAACACCAACACCACCACTACTACTACTACCGCTACCGCTACTACCACTACTACTCCTACTACTCCTACTACTACCGCTACCATTACTACTGCTACGGCTACTACTACTACCACTACCGCTACTATTATTACCACTAACACCAGCACCACCACTACTACTAAATACCGCTACCGCTACTACCACTACTACTCCTACTACTCCTACTACTACCGCTACCACTACTACTGCTACGGCTACTACTACCACTACCGCTACTGCTACTATTATTACCACTAACACCAGCACCACCACTACTACTACCGCTATCGCTACTTGCACTACTATTCCTACTACTACCGCTACCACTACTACCACTACCGCTACTGCTACTATTATTACCACTAACACCAGCACCACCACTACTACTACCGCTACCGCTACTACCTCTACTACTCCTACTACTACCGCTACCACTACTACCACTACGGCTACTACTACTACCACTACCGCTACTGCTACTATTATTACCACTAACACCAGCACCACCACTACTACTACTACTGCTACCGCTACTACCACTACTACTCCTACTACTACCGCTACCACTACTACCGCTACAGCTACTACTAGTACCACTACCGCTACTGCTACTATTATTACCACTAACACCAGCACCACCACTACTACTACTACCGCTACCGCTACTACCACTACTACTCCTACTACTCCTACTACTACCGCTACCACTACTACCGCTACGGCTACTACTACTACCACTACCGCTACTGCTACTATTATTACCACTAACACCAGCACCACCACTACTACTACTACTGCTACCGCTACTACCACTACTACTCCTACTACTACCGCTACCACTACTACCGCTACAGCTACTACTAGTACCACTACCGCTACTGCTACTATTATTACCACTAACACCAGCACCACCACTACTACTACTACCGCTACCGCTACTACCACTACTACTCCTACTACCACTACGGCTACTACTACAACCACTACCGCTACTGCTACTATTATTACCACTAACACCAACACCACCACTACTACTACTGCCGCTACCGCTACTTGCACTACTACTCCTACTACTACCGCTACCACTACTGCTACCACTACTACCACTACCGCTACTACCGCTACTGCTACTACTATTACCACT
>JAOUQZ010043948.1:0-12246 GCA_028564935.1 Neosilurus hyrtlii | reverse complement strand
TGCATGTTTTTGGACTGTGGGAGGAAACCGGAGTACCCGGAGGAAACCCACACAAGCACAGGTAGAACATGCAAACTTCACACAGAAACGCCCGAGCTGGGAATCGAACCCAGTATGTGCTAACCACTACGCCACCGTGCAATAAAATATTTTTTTTCTTTTTGCAATATGACATATTTTTCCCTCTGTTTGATCTGTAAAAACAGTTGCAACTCACTACAATTTTTTTTCTTTTTATTTTTGTGTTTCATAAAGCCAGAAGGTTGGAATGTTAAATGAAAATAGTTTTGTGTGATTGTTTTTTTTTTTCCTACACAATTAAACAATTGAAAGAACATCTTCCAGTAGTGGTGATTCCATACTTTTTGCCAGGGGTTTTGTGTGTGTGTGTGTGTGTGTGTATATATAGGTGCAACACCTAAAGAAAAATCATTACATGCAACTGTCGGCAAAAGAACACCTGCCCGTGCCAATCATCAGTCATTTACCAAGCCACGGTCACGTGCAAAGACAACAACACAACAGAAACGTACATCGGACTCACAGAAAATGACTTAAACGAGATAAAGAAATCACACCGCCTCACAACGCCTCTGCCATGCCAAGCACAGAAACGGCACCGAACTTAGCAAGCACATCTGGAACCTCAAAGACAACAACAGTGAACACTTCATCTCCTGGTGCAACAGTTACAAAATAACAATTTCACTGTCTTGTGGTGACAATGATTCGTCAAACGTTTCAAGGGGGCAGAGCTTTTAAAATCAGCAATTTCAAATCATCATTAGTTTACAGGTCATGTGACCTATGGTCGCAATATTGAAGATTACTGTTCAGAACATAGCCCTATAACATCCTACCAAATTTAGTGACTTCTTGCCCTTGGTTTTATAGGTAAAAGAAAAGAGTGGTGGAAGAATTTATTGAACCGAGTAAAAACAATCTGGCACTTTTTCCTTATATAAAAGTACACTTTACACAAAGGAACGAAGATGAAAACAGAGAAATTTGTGTTATTTGACTGAAAGATTTGGAGCCAACAGCAAGTGCAGCGTTTCTGTTTACCATTGCGTTGAAGAGACTCAGCATGATTATAGACTTGAACATCTGACCAGTAAACATGAGCGGTGGTGCCTATTTGTCCTTCCCTCAGTGCACTATAATAATAATGATAACACCTTTATAGAAACTCGATCAGATAGTTCTACCAAACAATATCATAGTCAGCCATCTCCACTCACAGCACAGCTGATGGAAAGTATGAGTGTGTGAGTATGAGCATGAGTTTGAGAATGTAGGAGTTTATTAAATGTTGTGAGACAGACTTCGGGACAGAACACTGGAGGAAATATGTGGTATTATATGCTGAATGCTCACAATGCTGCCAGATCACACAGAAAAACACATTTCCTGTGACTGTCACACAATCTGACTTCATCTCCACCAGTATCCCCCCTTCCTCTCTCCCTCGCTGACTTTCTATTCACACCCGCCCTCCTGACACGTGTCAGTCTAAGGAGGATTCCCCCCAACACACACACACAACCGTGGACAGGCAATGTTTGCAGAGCAGCTGCTTACTACAAACCATCTGACAACTGATTGTTCTCCAAACAGAACCAGAACATACTTCTTTTCCTCTCTCTTTTCTCAAGTCTGCTCACTTCTTCCTCACGAGGTCAGTAAAATTAGCCATACGTGTATCTGTTGACATACAAAGCTCAAGAGCCATTCTGCTCTTACTCCTCCTGATCTACAGTGGTCAAGCAGTTCAGCTTTCTTTCACTACACAAGTGGATTGCTGGGTTCCGTACATTTGTAGATTTATTGATATTTATTCCAAACTAAACAAAGACGCTTCAAATAATGCTTACAAAAGCTAATGCGAATAAGGCTTACAAAAGCAAATATATATACACACACAAAGAAAACATTATCTGTACCCTTTTTTTGTCTGGGCCAGTTTCATTGGTTTGTTTTATAAAATGATTCGGTTGAATGACAATTCAAAAGAAATGTCTGATTTTCATTAGTTAATTTTTACTAAATTTTTAAGATGTGGCTGCGCTTAAGAGCAGACACGTTACTATTCATCCAGAAAAATGGTTCTTTATTTTTCTTATTTTAGTCTTCTTCTTCCATCACATTTAATACTAATAGAATGATCATGAAACTCACCTCACTTTGACATCTCGCCAACAAGCCGTACTTTCACAAATTCAGCATTTTGGTGAACAGCAAATTCAGTAAAATTTGCATTATATTTCACGTATATATATATATATATATATATATATATATAAAATTTTATTTTATATTCTATTTTATTTTATTCTATTTATTTTCCATTTTTTTGCATTTTATATTTATACTGACCTTTAAAATTCTTTAAAAAGTTTTAGTTAATGTTATTGTTTTACATATTGTACTGTGTATAATTTGTATGTGACTAATAAAAAAAATTTTAATTTGAAATTCTTAGCTCTCAAACGCTGTCAACCTAATTGTGATGGGAAATACGGTTTTCAAATCAGAAGACCAAAAGCAAGACGTGTGTCTAAGACATTAGTTTAAAAGGCAGTTTAAAACTGTCAGTAACTGCCAGTTTAATCTCTCTGCACATGCAGTCCACATGCATGCACGCCCACACACACGCGCGCACACACACACACACACACACACACACACACAGCATGCTGGCACTTTAAAAAGCGCGCACTTCACACCGACAATTGTCATGTCTCTCTCTCCCTCCCACACACACATACACACAGACACACACAGCCACTTTGTACAGCACTTTAAAAAGCATGTTCTTCCCACCAATAGTCGCCATCGCATCTCTCTCACACACACACACACACACACGCAATGGTTCTACCCCACCTCCCCCACCAGCTGAGTCCAGACATCCCTCTCCCCAGCCACTTTCCCCAGCTTTTCAGGGGGAATGCCAAGGCATTCCCAGACAAGCCGAGAGATGTAGTAGTTTCTTTTCTGGGTCAACCTCAGGGTCCCTTCCCGGTTGGACATGCCCGAAACACCACACAGGGCGGTCTTCAGGAGGCATTCTGATCAGATGCCCAAGCCACCGCAACTGGCTCCTCTCAATGCGGAGGAGCAGCGGCTCTACTCCGAGCTCCTCCCGGATGGCTGACTGAGCTTTTCACTCTATCTCTATGTGAGAGCCCTGCCACCCTGGAGATCTTGTTCTTTTGGTCACTACCCAAAGTTGGTGACCATAGGTGAGGGCTGGAACATAGATCGAGTGGGAAATTAAAATCATTGTGCTCCAGTGGTACAGAGACAAAGCAACGGGTCCAGTACACCGTACTCCCGGAGCATACGCTTGGGCCTGCCAGGTCTGACGGGTGGCCTATATGTCTTGATATATTACAATATGCTAATGTTATTTTGCATTTACAAAATACAATACATGAAGAGGCCTTTTCCAAAATTCTATAAATACATTTCGATTGTCTCAAGAAAAATAAGATTTTTTTTACCCACTGCCCAGTATCTTGACAACATCTTTGATCTTTGCATTAATACCTTATTAAAATAGTTTTTAACACTCTCAGCTAAAAAAATTCAAATCTAGGATTTGATCTGGTATTTAAAAGTAGCAGCAACACTAGATAAATTTTCCCCAAAACGCTATATACTATGTACATTTTTTTAAAATCACAATAAACCAATTAGCCACAACTAAAAACACAAACAACATGAAAAACACTTTTTTACGCATGAGAAACTACTTTAAGACTAGAAAACTATACAAAAAGAATAAAAACAGGATGAAAAATCCACCAGCAACAAATTTCATGTCACAGTTAGTTAGGCAGGGGTGTACAGTGTACTGGGATACCTCACTCCTTATCACTATCTGCAGTGTCTGTCTAAACACTGTCAACCTCATTGTATGGGAAAAAAGGCTTCCAAATCAGATATCCAAAAGCGAGACGGTGCCAAGTACATTTTTCAGTTGTGTAACACTCAGTAACTGCCAGCTTAAACACTATGGCAATGACCAGCTGTGCCATGCACCTCATACACACCTGCAGCTCATTAAAACACAAAAATGAGTCATGCACACACATTATCTGTTTGTTTGGCTCCAGACAGGCAGATGGAATATGTAATAGGATAAATATGTAAACATGTGCTGATATGTATGTGTATCTAAATAGGTATAGAGCCAGGCTATTCAACTGATGCTTTGAGTTGGCTACTGTATTCATTTCAAAATGAAAAAAGAAATATTATTAAGTAAATAATTATTTGAAAAAATCAAAATCAAAATAAACGTTTATATTTTTTGGATGGGTCTGTGGTACAACTGTTTTTTCACCACATTTGCACCACCTCACTGTGACACAACCTGCTATAGTGGACCAATCACCTTTCGAGGAATCTGCTCCCCTCCCCTCATTTGGGATTGTTTTTTTGACCTGGCCCTCAGTCCAAATTAATTGAATACACCTGGTATAGAGCATGGCTTAAACCCCACAATAATGGTTATAAATGCTTTGATTGTTTGACTTATCACCACCTATTTTGCCACAGCTACTTAGCCATTGCCTGCGTGCTTTGCAAAAGTATTCATCCCCACCCTTGGCATTTTTCATGTTTTGTTGCCTCAGAACCTGGAATTAAAATGGATTGTTTAAAGGTTTGCATCATTTCGTTTACAAAACATGCCTACAGCTTTGAAGATGTGATTACAAATAGGACAAAATAACAGAAAACTTCAGCGTGCATAATTATTCACCCCCAGTAAAGTCAGTACTTTGTAGAGCCACCTTTTGGGGCAATTACAGCTGCAAATCGCTTTGGATGAGTCTCTATGTGCTCTATGCTTGCCACATCATGCCACCAGGATTTTTGCCCATTCCACAAAGCAAAACTGCTCCAGCTCCATGTTGGACTGTTTCCGCTTGTGAACAGCAATCTTCAAGTCTGACCAGAGATTATCAATTGGATTGAGGTCTGAGCTTTGACTGGGCCATTCCAACACATTTAAATGTTTACCCTTAAACCACTTGAGTTGCTTTAGCAGTACACTTCGGGTCACTGTCCTGCTGGAAGATGAACCTTCGTCCCAGTCTCAAATCGCAGGCAGACTGAAACCGGTTTTGCTCAAGAATATTCCTGTATTTAGCGCCATCCATCTTTCCCTTAACTTGGATCAGTTTCCCAGTCCGTGCTACTGAAAAACATCTGTACAGCATGATGCTGCCACCACAATGTTTCACTGCTGGAATGGTGTTGTTGGGGTGATAGGATGTGTTGGGTTTGCGACAGACATAGCATTTTATTTGGTGGCTGAAAAGATAAATTTTAGTGTCATCTGACCAGAGCACCTTTCTCCATACATTTGGGGAGTCGCCCACATGCCTTATGGCAAACTCAAAACGTTCCTTCTTATTTTTAACACTAAGTAATGGCTTTTTTTCTGGCCACTCTTCCATAAAGCCCAGCTCTTGAGTGTACGGCTTATTGTGGTCCCATGCACAGATACTCCAGTCTCTGCTGTGAAACTCTGCAGCTCCTTCAGGGCTACCTTTGGTCTCTGTGCTGCCTCTCTGATTAATGCCCTCTTGCCTTGTCTGTGAGTTTTGGTGGGCAGCCCTCTCTTTGGGGGGTTTATTGTGGTACCATGTTCTTTCCATTTGAAGATGATGGATTTGGTGGTGCTCTGAAGATTTGGATGTTTTTTTTTTTATAACCCAACCCTGACTACTTCTCAACAACTTTGTCCCTGACTTGTTTGGAGAGCTCCTTGGTCTTCATGGTGTGATGTCTCTTGCTTAGTAGTGTTACAGCCTCTGGGGCCTTTCAGAAATGGTTTGTTTATACTGACAAATCATGTGACATTTAAGATTTATTTTTCATTTTCATCTAGATTCATTCACCTTCATTCTACTAATTATGTGACTTTTGAAGGTAATTGGTTGCACCAGAACTTTTGAGGGGCTTTATAGCAATACATAAGCCCATGGAAAGGATCAGATTTTTATTTAAAAATGTTATATTATATATCTCTCATTTCACTTCATTATATTATATATATCTCATTTCACAAAAACCCTACTTTTGCAAGACTATATATATATATATATATATATATATATATATATATATATATACACACATACACACACACACACACACACACACTTATATAACATATGCGTATACATAAACAGCAAATGTTTTCTCCATAATCAGCCTGTCTATCTGTGAGCCTGAGGCTGTAAATGCAGGACATGAGCACACCTGTAAAGTAAAGCTGGATATTTAAGACTTACATCCTCATCTGATGGAGAGTTGCAGAGCGGAATGCCCACAACAGATGGGGTGGCAGCTGAGGGGGCAACTGGGGCAGCAAGGGTTTTGGGCCTGTCCTGTGCCAGGCCTGGCATGGTGAGAACTCGAGAACCTGCTGGAACCACCTGTGGAGCCTGGAGCTGCAGAACCTGGGTGGGCTGAGAGAGCAAGGTGGGGTGACCTGAGCAGAGAAACCACAACATCCATTAGACTAAGCTGCATTAAATGCACACCTAATCTTATTAAATGTGCACTTAATATATCTAAACAACAGACAGGAGGGCTGTAAAAAGGTACATGTGATTAACACTGTCAAAAAGAACATCTGTTTTTATTCAACACCATGTTTATTTTCCATCCACATGGTCAGCACTGCATGTATGTTAGTAGAGATAGTGGACTTTGAGCACTTAACATGATCACGGAGTTTACACTAAAGCCCAAAGCAGGAAGTTCCCATCCTTAGTGGGTTTATTCCCAATGTTAAAGCAAATGCCAGGCTCAATCTCACACACGGAGCACAGATGTCACTGTATGGCAAGTTGCAGCATGATGAGTACCTGCTGTTATAGAACATGTCCCAGAATTCCACCAACATAGTAATCACTACTGCCTAAATAATAACTGTGCAGTCCAGGCAAAAATCTCTGCAGCCATGTGGCTAAAAATGTTTTTTCTGTCTGTGATATTTCCATGAGCTTTGTTTTCCATTTCAAAAACATGTAGTTTTCTTGGCCACTGATTTGGGGTCAAACCACTTTTTTTTACTATTTCTCCAATATGTATGCTACTCAATATAATAGCTCTGAAATTTGCATCCTACTTCTATTTCAGAGGAAGTCCAATTTTTCCTTGTTAGATTCCAGCACTCTGTGGATTTGCAGCTTTACCAGCTTATGTTTCTGTCTTAGTGAATATCTGGGTGTACACGCCCCTATGTCCTTTTATGGGAATTTAGGGGTGTTCATCTCTGCTAGTTAGAGCAACTGACACGTGCTTTCAATTTAATAAGGCAACGATAGACACCATTATAAGAACACAGCTGCAAACAAATCCAAGAATTAAGAACATGTCATTAATTTAACAAAGGCTTTTCTCAAGAGCAAATTTATGAAAAAAGATTTGTGACAGAAGACAAGCTCATCCCATTTTTGGAAAAGTAGAGTTCTTTGAAGTGTGACTGATGTCTTCCACATGTTAAAGACTTTATTAAATTGTTTTCTCTGTTCATGTCATTTGAAATACATTGCTGGGACTGTAGGAAGAAAGTGCTCTTACACTTCAGTTTTTATTATTATTATTTTTTTAAGTCCTCCAGTATTGTGTTTTTAAAAAGGTTCTCCTATAAAAGACAGTATGGTTAAAATTTTTCTGTTACCAATTATATCACCCCACACTCAACATTCTCTTTAGCAAGTTTAATAACAATGGTTTGGCAACAAGGGCTTTAAAATAAAAATATGCAACTGAAATGTATATACGGACAGCTGGAGCTTCAAACTGACTTCGTACTGAGTGATACGTTAAGAGGATAAAATGTACACCCTGCCCTCAACAATCTTCTCATAAGGGATGGATAAAAATGGTTTGTTTTTCACAGCAAGGGCGGGAAGAAACACGGCCATATCAAAGCATCTCAGTGTGAAGAGGTGAGGTCATCAGCTTTATCACTCTAGCTTGCTGTGGTTTGTTTTCTTTGTTTTCTCAAATACCGTTGCATTTTCTGTAGTTGAATGAAGCAGAAACTTGAAAGTGGTCCAACAGAAGAAACAGAGGGACAAGATGGTGCCGTGTGACCGCACAATATTTACAAAATCATCACCACAAACCACTTCACCATATACAGTTCAGGATCCTCAGGTGAATGAAACTCAATCCCATTTAAACACTTTCCCTGGAACTGAGAGTTCATGTCATGGTTCCCTTAAGTACAAACCAAAAGAGCAGAACGTTGCAGAAATAATCCATGTGAGATGAACAAACAGAAGAAAAAAAATAACTGACGCCATCTTTAGACCACAGACTGTATCTTCCAAATAATAATAAAAATAATAATAATAATCACTGAAATAAAAGCACTTGGCAAAACTTTCGGTAGAACTGTGACTCACAGCCAAGTTTCAAATTATCATGACTGCAAGTTCCTCAGCTCCTGTAGCTAAAACGCAAGAACTTCATCCTTCCATCACCTCCCATCACGACTCCTCACAGTATGAGGGGTTTCTTGTTATGAGTTTTGTGTGTTTGGTTTTTCACCAAACATGTCGTACATGATGATCAAACATTTCCACCTTGGTTTCATCAGCCCAAACATTACTGATCCAGAACTTTAGTGGTTTGTTCAGGTGTAATTTTACAAGCCAAGGTTGTTGTTCTTGTTCCTTTTAAAGAGAAGAGTTTTCCCAGGTCCTCTTCCATGAAAACCATACCGTTCAGTCTTTTTCTGCTTGTGAATGTAAACACTGACTTCGTATTAGAGCACTGAAGGGCACATGATGCAACTCGTGGTTTTTCTTTATATCTCTCAGCATTAAACCTCTAAATATGGACTAAATTTGGACTCTTGGGAGATCAGCAACTACACTATATGGACAAAAGTTTGTGGACATGTGACCATAACCCTCATGTGTTTCTTGATGGTTGGACTCCAGGTTTCGTTCCTCTTTACTGTTTTTAATAAATTTCTCTGTTCAGGGAAGTCTCTCCACTAGATTTTGGAGTGTGGGCTGTGGGGATTTGCGATCATTCATCCTCAAGGTAAGGCATGGATGTCAAGTCAGGACACCTGGGGTAGTTGGTATTCTAGTTCATCCCAAACGTGTTCAGTGGGGCTGAGGTCAGTGCTCTGTGCAAGCGACTCATGTTCTCCCACTCCAACCTTGGCAAGGCATGTCTTCACTGTGTGTGCAGGGGGAATGTCATGCTAGGACAGGTTTGAGTCTCTTAGTTATAGAGTACTTGACCAATCTGACCAATCCAGTGTAATGAAGCACACACAACCATTCACACTCACTCTCACACCGGGGGGCAACCAAGAATATCCAATTCCAATATCCAATTAGCATAAGCGCATGACTTTTGACTGTGGGAGGAAACCGGAGTGCCCAGAATTCCACAGGATCCCAGTGAGAACATGCAAACGCCACACAGAAACGCCTTCTCCCAGCCTGGGACTGAAACCCAGGACCTTCTTTCTGTAAGGCAGACTACCATGCTGCCCATGTCTCAGTGTAAAACTAATTTTAAATTTGGAGACGACCTTATAGCCTATCCCAGATCGAGGAACAAGTCACAATATGCTAAACAGGGATATTGTTTAAGTGTGGCCAGAACTGCATGTATTCCATCAACTGTCCTGAAATTGTATATATTTTTTGGAATAAATGTTGGTTATTGAATAAAGAGACAGCATGGGCAGTATCAGTTAGATATATTGATTCATTTTCTTTATAGGTGAAATAGAAGTTGAAAAGTACCCGGTCAGATTTTGTAACATCCCAAACTTGTCCATATTTGCACCTTAATGCACCAAGACTAACAGCTGGGAACACAAAAAACCTGTTGCCATATAATGTATATATAAATAGATGTTAGAAAGCATTGGAAACTATACTCACAGAAAGGCCTAATTGGCAGAGAAATAGATTTCAAATTACCCCTTACCCCTCTTTGATTAATAGACGTCTTTAAACCTGAGGGAGAAAAACAGAACTCGGGTGAAAGAATGCTTCCTGACCTGCAGGGGGAGCCGGCTGAATGGTGATGGGTGCAGGTTTGACAACTGGCACTATAGTAGCTTGCACCGGCTGGAGGAAGATGGTTTTGGTGTGCAGGGGAGCTGTGGTCTGACCCAGGGGAAGTGTGATGAGTGGTTTAGGCTGGATGGAGACTTTTGGACTCGGGTGAATCGGCCTCGGGACAGGTTTTGCTAGAAGAAAAAAAAAAAAAAAAAAAATCAGCATGAGTTTAAAGATCTCTCATACTACAGTAACTGTTTAGACACTAAGTGCCCTAAGTTAGACTCTAATGTGTGTGTGTGTGGGTGTGTCAGTGCACAACAGAGCTAGCTGTCAGGATGTATCAGAGCGACTGGCTGGGTGGTTTCACCTTTAATCTGATTGGTCTTCTTGCTTGGCTTCTTCTCAGGTGGTGCAGATTCGAAAGAGCTGCTGGAGTCAGAGTAGACACTGAGTGGAGAGGGCTGGGACTGTGGCGAGAAAGGAGACAGAGCTTCATCCTGCAGAGGACAGATTAAACAGAACACACATAAAGAATAATATCATGTACTACATTCCCTCAGTTCTGACTTAAGTTCGCAGTACGACTCACTGATCCCCTTTCTTCTTAAAATCTCCCTTCATCTCATTCAAAGTAAACCTCACAGAATGGCATAAAAACACGTGCGAGCTGAAGATGCTTCACTTTAGAGTTTAATCATTTCTCCTACGGAATGCTGAGTGTAATGTTAAGTGTGAATAATAGGTTGATATAAGTACAGCATATACAGAATGTCCCCCCTAGCGCTAATCTGGTCATGTCCACTTACTATAGAGCATATAATAAAATGAGCACGAGTAATTAAATCCAGTACCATACAGAACTCTTAACTACATTACCCACTCTGCAGGACAGAGTTACTCTACACCTCCAGTTCCATCAGTTATTCTATCTACTTCATAGAAAAACACGGATAACTGAAGCCCAGAATGCAAAACACGTGTTCCTGTAAAACATTTCACAAAAAACAAAACATAAAAAAATAGCAGCTGGCCGGATGTGAGGACGAGCACCGCGTGATGCTCAGTGTGGTAAAGTCCTCTGAGCTGTCAGCGGGTTGTCACCATCCCTCATCATGGGACCAATGAACAGCGTGACTTTGAGTTTTGACTGAGACATTCATTAACACATCTTAATTAAACAGAATAACTATGTGAGTGCGTGAAGAAATGAATGGCTCACACACAAACACACACACACACACACACACACACACACACACACACAAACACACACACACACACACACTCTCTCTCTCACACACAGACATACACACACTCTCCTACCAGGGGCATAATGCCCCCAACACCATAGCTCCCAGGATCATTCAGACATGCAATCCCCTCCACCACGATAAGATGGCAAACTGTTGTGTAAAATAAATTAAGTACAGCTGGCTCATTAATTATGCACGGATTTTTGGTGTGCAGCAATCCCAGGCGAGGTACCTGTAAGACTAATCCTCATACCAAATTTCATCCAAACCCGAGCAAGCATTCTCGAATTATCTTCTGGAAAGTGTGACAGATGGACGGACATACGCCACCCATTCTAATAGCTCACCCCACTATGTAAAAATTACACAGAGGCTGAATTTAGGATTCATTATGAGAAATTGATGAACGCACGTGACAATGCACTGGTTTTGTTTGTGATTTATGCTTATTCAGCTCAGGTATTGTATTGAACCTGCCCTTAAAATTTAAATGAAATAAAAATAAAACAAATGAAATTCTCTTTTGGGACAGCCACTATTTCAGCCTGCACTACTGGCTTGAAGCTAAAACACAGACGTGTGTAAGATAGTGGAGCGCAGAGCTGCGCATAAAACCTGCGCCTTTCTCCGTGATGCATTCATTCCATGTCAGATCCGAGCATAATTACCTGGAAGAGGTTTTTAATAATTAAACCCTTACTGAATCCTCAATTTTGGATGTGTCTAAAAGACTAGATGTTTCCCTGCTTGTGAGACTTGACCTTAGTGCAGCCTTTGACACTACTGATCATACGACTCTCATTGAAAGATTAGAAAATTTTGTTGAAGATCAGGGAACGGTCCTCTCCTGGTTTAAATCTTATTTAACTGACCGTTATCAGTTTGTAGATGTAAATGGCGATTCCTCTATACGTTCTAATGTT
>JAOUQZ010043947.1:287-12247 GCA_028564935.1 Neosilurus hyrtlii | reverse complement strand
AAAGCGGATCAGTACATCTACAAAACCAGCTGTGTAGTAATATCATTTCTTTCTTTCTTATAGAAGAGTCGTTCCAGATTATAGAAGAATGTAGTTACTCTTGAAATTGGTTCCCTTTGTTTGTAATGATTATGAATCAAACATCGGTTTGAATCAAGAATCGATTCTGAATCAAATCATCACCCCAAGAATCGGAATCGAACTGAATCGGGAGTTGTTGTTGGATTCACATCCCTAATATCGTTACGAACCTAATCCATAATCAGAGGGATTTTCATCCAGAATGCTACACTTCCATGTTAAAGGAACATTCACCAAAAAATTAATTAATTATTTTTTAAAAACATTCCTATTTTATATGTACTATAACAGAGCGCTGTCCAGGCAAGTCTGTAACCCGTAATGTACTTGTTACTATAGAAATAGTAACGTATTCAAACAAAGTGTATGAATATAAACCTGTGATTATGCCTTGCCGCCGGTACTACTGTCAGAGCCACTGTTGCCGAAAATTCATCAACACCTTCCGACCAATATGTGTAATATAAAACCGAGCGACTCCGGCAGCTTTGTCCCTTTCACGCGTGCTGTAAAACCCAAGCTCACTATCGACCGGCTGGTTTACTGTTACCCCTCCATCCGTCTCTGTCGTCCTTGTTGCCGAGGGCGATAAGGATTTCTTTGAGCTAGATGTGTGCATGCATGTGCCTGTGTGAGGAGTTGTATAAGTGTGTGTGTGTGTGTGTGTGTGTGTGTGTGTGTGTGTGTGTGTGTGTGTGTGTGTGTGAGGGCCAGGGGGGAAGAAAAAACATTAAAAGCATTCCACATACATTTCCTCCCCAGACTTGGTCTCACACTCCCTCAACAATACACTTCAGCTAATATACGGCATAATCATACTGAAACTTCCGGAATATCTTGCTGGATCCATCATGTTACTGAACACTCAGACTTATAAATATAGAGTTATATAGTAGAAGACACTTAATGTTCTGTGCTATCTACCCTCTTCCGCATACATGAGCTCACAGTAGGCGACGTTTAGCTTGTGCTGCTGCGACTGACAACACGAGAGAGCAGCCGTTGCGTCATCAGGACCGAAAATTGAGATTTCGTAACTACGGGATGTGTCTATAGGCAGATCATGATATATCATGTGATAAATAATCCCGGGACAAATCTGTCATAATTGGAATCGTGGGATAAAATCGAACCTGTGATTATTATAACGTTGTGTAATGGCTTAATTTTCGTAGATGTTCTGTGGATGTATTGTTTAGACACCAGGGGGCACAATATTGTACAACAGAGTGAACGAACACAATGGTAAAAGTAAAGTCGAATGCAGTGGTAATACAGCGTTTGTGCGATTGACTGTGCAATCAGATTCAAAAAGAATCTTTTCAACAAGAGTCTTACAGACTGCCAAAAACTAAGGAAAATTAAATAAAGGGAATCGTTTTATATTTAGACCTGACTACAGCCTTCGTTCACATCCATAAAATCTTATTTAAAAAGTAATAATCTTTCATATTGTTTTTTTTTTTAACAAATATTTTGTTTAATAAGCTGCTATGTTTTACTCCAACCTTCAGAAATATTTGTAAATAATTATATTTGGGTACTAGGAAAAATTTAAGTATACATATATACAGTATATAAATCCAACAAAAGAAATATTTAAGATGCTGGAAACAGGAAAATAAATTCAGGTGGGATTTTTTTTTTTGTCTTTGATTTTCTTTTGCTTACAGAAATTTCTTAATTTCCTTTTGTTTTTCTTCCAAGGCCTGGGTGTTCTACTTGTGTTTACATGAGTTTCCTCCGGGTACTCCGGTTACCTCCCACAGACCAAAGACATGCACATTAGGCCATATGCCTGATCCAAACTGCTCCGAGGTGTGGATGTGAGTGTGAATGGCTGTGTCTGTTAGCCCTGCTATGGTCTGGTGAGCTGTTCGGGGTGTACCCTGCCTATACCCAGTGCCGGCTAAGATAGGCTCTAGCCTCCCCGTGACCCTAATACCAGGATTAAGTAGTTTAACAAATGAGTGAGTGATTGATTTTCTTCCACCCAAAAATATTCTGAGAAAATCAAATCATGAATCCAACGTCCTGAATTGAAAGGTGTGTTCACCCTGCTCTCTCTTCCAGACTTTTCTATACATTCAAAGCTTTTGATCCATGTGTCTTTGTGTTCGCTCTCAATCAGCTTGACCTCGGAAAAAGGGTTCCTGGAATTTAACTTTAAAACGATCCTCGGCTATTGTGTGTTGTGTGATTTAAAAGGACGTTAAATAGTATTCTGGATCATTCCATTGAAATAGACTACAAACTGATATGCACTAACCTGCCACATCGACCGCGCGACGGTACCCACCAAGTGTGCGGATACGCTTCAATATTTGTTTACGTTATTTAAGGGAAAAATGAAGAGCTGAATAACGCAGAAAAGTAGCAAGAATCTTTCTCTTTCTTCCTCTGTCGCTTTATCTCTGTCTAGTGTTTTAGTGCGCAAGTGTGTGTTCTTGTGGTTTAAGGTGGCGTACGCTCTATGCGCTGTTCGTCTGCTTTGTGGTAACCCAGGTTTCTTCTCTGCCCCCCACCCCAATTTTTTTTTGTTGGTTGATGGTTGTCACTTCTTCTCACACAACACACACACTTTCTATCATATCGGAACAACAAAACCATAAAACACCCAGTTTCACCCCCGCTGCCGCAGATGCTACGCAAACGCTAAAAATATTAGCCTCACGATTTTCCTCCCACAGTCCAAAGACATGCAAATTAGGCTCATTCTGAATCGCCCCTAGGTGTGAGTATGACTGTGAGTGCTTGTGTGTGTGTTGGCCCTGTGACTGTCTAGTGAGCTGTTCAGGGTGTACCGCGCCTTCGTGCTGTGTCGGTTGAGATAGGCTCCAGCCTTCCCACGACCCTAGTAGGATTAGGTGGTTCGGCAAGACGACTCCCATCCTGAAGACTTTCGTAGGGTTGGAAAAACTTAACCATAAAATGAACCCGTGACTCGAATTGTATCCGGAACTTGAGTCAGCGCTGGCGTCACAAGAAGCAAATCAACACCTTCTGAGCAATCCGTATCTAGAAATCAATATCGCAGTGGTCTAACAGTGTAGAAGAGAGTAAAAAGACCAGGCTCTCCCTGCTAGCACCTCCCTCACGCTGAGCATCTCCTCTGTACCTGGTTAAGTAACTGATACCCCGATTCACAGACTTTCCCTGCAGCGGTGTGACTCAGAAGGCACCGAGGGGCCACGGGCACGCCGCTGAGGCGGAGGAGTGTGAGTGTGTGTTATTGGCTGCAGAACGTTGCCAGGAGGGCTGAGGTGGGTAAGGAGGGGGGTACATTCCTGAGCCTCACACAATCAACCCCTCTTTTCTGACTCGGCGGACAACATACCTTTCTCACACACACCGAACCTCTCTCCTTACACTACCGTGTAAACGTGACACCCACCCCGATACCATTTTAAATAGGCACTTAATGAGAACCGCTTATTAAAAGCTGCAGGTGACTGGTTTGATCGTCTCTTTTTAACAAGAGTGACACCTCCTGTAGACGACAAAAACGCCCCCGAGAAGTTTTTTTAATTGAGTCAAATATCTACAGGTGCTACAGAAGAAACAGCGGTTTTATCAAAAATCATGCCAACATTCATGGGTATTTCCAGGCCCTAAGGATCAAAGCCGTAGGTTTATAATACGGGGTCGTTACTGTGAGGTCTGTTGTGCGGAAAAACGGATTTACGAACAACTTTATAGTTGTCGTAGCACAGGCTTAGGAAGCAGGAAGCCAGAAAGCGTCAAAAGTACCATCTATGTCGTGATATTTCCAAAATATGTACGTCGTGAAAATTTTCGATAGATCCGGCAGACAATGATAGACCCTTTTTGGTTCTCCCAACCACAGTTCTCGTGTATCAGCCATCTATTCCTGTGATAGACCAGCAGCCCGTTTAGGTTGTACACTGCCTCTTGGCCGAAATGACCTAGGATTGGCCCACGTGACCCTGATGGATAAGGATGGATGGAGACGAAACTGACGAAAGAGAAACTGCACAAAACTGGTAAACTAAAAGCAGTGCGTAAAGCCTGGCGGGTGGAATATCCCAGGGTGGTAGTGCCCCTCCCTGCGACATCATGACAGGGTGTGAAGGTCAGTCAGTAGGTGATGATGTCACAGGGTGCTAGGGAGGGACAAAGAGATAGACACGGGGGGGAGCCTGTACAAGCATGTGCACTTCTTACCTCGCTGGTCACATGATGTACACAATAACGATAGAAAACATCCGTAAACCAGCATTGAAGCAATCATTTTTCAGGCAAATGCACAGAGGAAAAACAAATAGTTCTTGGAAGATTGTAGAGTTTTGGACGCAGATTTCACCCCAAACAAGACTTTTTTTAAAGAACAGTGCTGTGACATCTGGCATGTCGGAATTGTTTGAAGTTTTTTGCCTATTTGAACAACCCAACGCCGGGTTCCCTGGCGTTCCTTCTTTAGCCATCCAAGGTTGACAGTTTCATGACCCTCCTCATGTCCCTGAGGACACACAAGGACACAGATGACGATTGGTGGGGGGCAAACTTGTAAAGTTGTCAGTCTCCAGACCAAGACATGGCAAGAATTTATGGCACTATGATACCTAATCTGTCAAGGTGACCATCATGAACGTCGAATAGTATCCTGAATATACTCGATCCCACTAGAGCAGCCTCAACACTTATTATAATCCCTGTGGGTTAAAAAAAAAATAAACAAGTATCATCAATATGCATCTTCGTGAATGGTTGAAAAGAGCACTTCCTGTTCCGTTCTCGTCATCCTCTTTACGAGTCCCAGGTATTCAGGATGCAAAGCAGCGTCCTAAACGCGCTCACATGCTCTACACAAGCGTTTCTCTGCATGAGGCTGATTCACAGTGCTCACATGACCCTGAAACGATAGTAGTCATGAAAATCGTGTGACGTCAGCGGGTGAGCAACGTCACCTCAAGATGACCTGCACTACACGAGCACACTGGAGTATGAAGCAATGCCATTTCACAGCAAACATCCAGCACGGAATCATCCAGTTAAAGGTAAAGCGTCACTCGAGTGTGAGGACCAACAGTATTGGACCTGCCGGCAATTTTGGAAGCATGACTGACAGAACCAAGGTTCATGTTGACCTTTCTGTTCAAGCGCACAAAGTCGCTCCACCTTCTAGAAAGAAGCAAAATCATTCACTGGCACAATTTCCAAATAAAGCCATGTAAAGACTCCATCATTCACCACTCAATCTCACTTTTATTTAGACTCGATTGCTCAGTCAGTTTCACTTTTATTTAGACTCATTAGCTCAGTCAGTTTCACTTTTATTTAGACTCGATATTTGCCACAGATTCACTTTTATTTAGACTCAATATTTGACTCAATCAAACTTTTATTTAGACTCGATATTTGCCACAGTTTCACTTTTATTTAGACTCGATATTTGCCACAGTTTTACTTTTATTTAGACTCGATATTTGACTCAATCAAACTTTTATTTAGACTCGATATTTGCCACAGTTTCACTTTTATTTAGACTCGAAATTTGCCAGTTTCATTTTTATTTAGACTCGATATTTGACTCAATCAAACTTTTATTTAGACTCGATATTTGCCACAGTTTTACTTTTATTTAGACTCGATATTTGACTCAATCAAACTTTTATTTAGACTCGATATTTGCCACAGTTTCACTTTTATTTAGACTCGAAATTTGCCACAGTTTCATTTTTATTTAGACTCGATATTTGACTCAATCAAACTTTTATTTAGACTCGATATTTGCCACAGTTTCTCTTTTATTTAGACTCAATATTTGACTCAAACAAACTTTTTAGACTCGATATTGACTCAATCAAACTGTTATTTGGGCTCGACTCAATCTCAGTTTTATTTAGACTCGATATTTGACTTATTCTAACTGCTATTTAGACTTGATATTTGACTCAATCTCACTTTTTTAGACTGGACTCAATCTCAGCTTTATCTGGATTTGATATTTGACTCATCCTCACCACCTTTAACAGAGGCGCTGTGGAGAATGTCCCAACAAACTGTCTCACCGTGTGGTTCGAGAGCTGCGGTGCCCAGGATCACGAGGGCCTGCAACGCACTGTGAGAACAGCTGAGAGAATCATCATCGGGGGGTGGGGGGCTTTTTCTCACTTTTATTTACACTCGATATTTGACTCTGTTTCACTTTTATTTAGACTCGATCGGCTTCTACGTGGCGCTTCATGAACATGATAGGGAGTCATTTAAATTCTGACACCACCAGCCTTACCTAATGCTGCGGTAATATCGAGCTTGTGTCTGGGTAATTTTACATCAGTCTTATTCTGAACTGAATGTTCTACTTTGCTGTTTTGCAAACCAAGCTGAACCATCCTTCTTTGATAATGTAACTCCGCCAAGTTCATTTTACAAATAATCAAGAACACTTGGAGAGCATAAACCTCCACCAAGCTGAAAAAAAATAATGAAGAACACGGCACCCCCTGCTAAAATATTCCTGGATCTCCAGTTTAATTCAATTCATCTACAAAATCCTGGATCTAATGGCATTCTCCTTGTCCAAAGCCCTGCCTGTGGTAGAAATCTACACATATGTTTTCTCCCTTAGCAGAGGGAGAAAAAAAATCTATTCATATCAAATTCTATTCAAATCAAAAAGTTTCTACCATCCACCGACAGACCGAAGTGATTTATACAGCGCAGGGCGTGTGAGAATAATTCCTGAAAATAGAGAGCCAGAAAAAGAAGCTGCTTAACAGGAGCTTCATTATCATTTATTACACCCCTTATAAAATATTCATAACATTGTCTTTAGTAATAATCATAATAATAATAATAATGAATAAGGAATGGAGAGAAAAAAAAATAAAAAAAGAACGAGAAGGATTTCTCTTCCACTGTACAGAACTTTCTCTGAGTATCACGTCCACGATTAATCTCGAATGATTAAAATAAATCTCTGTCATACAAGTAACACTCATTTCCTACCAATTTACATTCAAAAAGAAACTAGAAATGTCTTCAGAGAGTGCAAACCTCCACTAAGGTAGTGCAATCGTTAAAATAAGGAATGCTGGCTGTATTTTCAATTGTAGTCTTGTAATCTTGTAAAGATAAAAAAAAATCCTTTAAAACTACATCCAGATCCGGATTCCAGCCAAAAACTAATCAGCTCTTCGTTGGGCCAAGATCCACATTCGGTTAAAATTTTGTTATCGTGACCACAAGCGCACACACGGACACGCGTGACCGATCCCATGACCTCCCCCTCGTTTGAGGTAACAGCATGAAACAAATTAGATTTCCGTGTCGGACCTGAGCTGATCTCGTTGGTGCCTCTTCTTTTGCACAGTAATTGTAAACTATGTAATGTCTTATATAGAATACATCGGGTTTTATTAAACGTCTTCTAGCATTAAGTGGTGAAATTTATAACTACGTTTACGTTTAAGGTAGACGCCGTTATCCAGACCGACTTATACTTTATCTTATTTACACAACTCAGCATATGAGTGTTAACAGCCTTGCTCAAGGGATACTAATACTAAATAATAATAATAAAGAGCACCCTTTACATTTACAGCATTGGAAGACACCCTTATCCAGACAAAGATTCATATTTTAATTTCATTTATACAACTGAGGGTTAAGGGCCTCGCTCAAGGGCCCATGAGTGACATATTATTATTATTATTATTATTATTATTATTATTATTATTGTTGTTGTTGTTGTTGTTGTTATTATTATCATTATTATTATTACTATTATTATTATTGTTGTTGTTATAATTCTTATTATTATTGTTATTCTTATTATTATTGTTATCATTAATATTGTTGTTATTATTATTGTTGTTATTATTGTTGTTATTATTATTGTTATTATTATTATTAATATTATTATTGTTGTTATTGTCACTATTATTGTTGTTGTTGTATTATTGTTGGTTTTATTATTATTATTGTTGTTGTTGTTATTATTATTATTGTTATTGTCATTATTATCATTGTTGTTGTTAATATTGCTGTTGTTGTTATTATTATCATTGTTGGTTTTATTATTATTATCTTTGTTGTTGTTAATGTTGCTGTTGTTGTTATTATTATTGTTGGTTTTATTATTATTATTGTTGTTGTTGTTGTTATTATTATTATTGTTATTATCATTATTATCGTTGTTGTTGTTAATATTGCTGTTGTTGTTATTATTATTGTTATTATCATTATTATCTTTGTTGTTGTTAATGTTGCTGTTGTTGTTATTATTATTGTTGGTTTTATTATTATTATTGTTGTTGTTGTTATTATAATTATTGTTATTGTCATTATTATTGTTGTTGTTATTAATATTGCTGTTGTTGTTATTATTATCATTGTTGGTTTTATTATTATTATTACTATTGTTGTTATTATAATTATTCTTATTGTCATTATTATCGTTGTTGTTGTTATTATTATTAATATTATTATTGTTGTTATTATCATTATTATTGTTGTTGTTGTTGTTATTGTTGTTGTTGTTGTTTTTATTGTTGTGTATTGTTGGTTACTGGTGGTATAATTAGTAGAAATGGTAATTATGGCCCACTTCACTAAAATTCTTTCTAACTTTGTAGAAACAGAACGGCGATGACGTCATGCGGCCTGTGTAGTGACGACTCAGATAAAGTGGTGCTCGGAGGAAACGTCATCACGACCTTATTACACATCAACACCAGAACAGCACGTCCGGTCCGAACTGTAGAAAACTGTGTGAGAAGCTCCGAGGAGCCCAAGAGCCCGCGGGGGATTCACGGCTTATTACGGCGTTATAAGCGCTAATAACGGGCTGCGCGCCCAGCATCGGATCCCGGCGTGGAAACGAGATGAGAAACAGATCGCGACGCGGTCAAAGTGTTTACACTGAAGCGGTGCTGGAAAAGCTGCTCTCTCTCTCTCACACACACACTCTCACACACACACTCACACACTCTCACACACCCACGGGATCAGATCCCCCTCACCCCGACACCGTCGAGCTCCACACACCCGCACCACACGCGGTAAACACGCCAAGTCCACACCTACCTGCGCGAATTTGTCGAAATTGAAGCAGATCTCAGGACTTTTCGCAAAACCTGGCCGCCATGTTTCGACAACCTCTGTGCGCCTGCGCATGCGCACCAGCGGAGCACGGCGCAGCCTTACGTTTCGGAGTTTCCACTAAAACCGCCGCTAGCGCGCTCTTCCTCACACCCGCATTGGGACAGGCACCGCCCCCCTGCTCGCTGATTGGTTGCTAGTTCTCTCTTACGAGGCTGAACAGTTAATAACAGTCATAACAATTTCTTCTCCTTCTTCATCTTTCTTTACAATTTTTTCCCTCGAATTGTTTTAATTTTACAGTCTGTTTAAAAGGGTGATCCTTAGTTGTAGCTCACATAAAACATATACATTATAAAATATTTATCATGTTTACATAATATGTATAGGATATTTAGTGCATCCTATATGGCAATGATTGGCTCGGTTTCTCCAGATAATCGACATCATTATTCGTTCAAGAGGTTTTCTAGTTTCTAATTGGTAGGAAGCCGTGGAATAATTCTTGGAATTGCATCATTGCCATTGGATAGGGTGAATGATTACAACACAATTGGCACACACAACATATTACTGTGACTGTCTACTTTAAAAATATTTTGAATGAATGATTAAACAATTAATATAGAATTCAGGTTTGATATGATAAAGAACTGACTGTTCAGTTTGGGAGGGTGTTATTTGCTTCAGTGTTATAGCAACATCGTGATCGAATAATTTTCGGAATCATACTTCGCCTTATTTAATAACTGCTTATTATGCACCTCTCAAACTTGCTGTCATCCTTTAAAATATGGAAGAAAATAAAGAACGTGAAAGAAAATTTAATAAACAATCTGAATGTAAATCACAAAAAAATGTAGTGTTTAGTATTAAGGCTTCATTTGTCCTTTATCACGGCAAGCATTCCTGGTGCCATTCTATGTGTTTTTTCTGTTTCCATTCTCTTATAAAGGCTTATAAAGGGTTATAAAGGGTTATAAAGGGTTGTCCAGACCTTACTTTTAGCCTTTTTCCACGTTTGGGGTCACTAAAAATATTTGCAAATATTTGCATTTCTCTGAGTTATGGCTTCTTTGTTTATCTTGCCTACTATTAAACTTCTTTATTTACAGCTGAATGCTGACTCAACTTTCTTTAGGTCTGAATTGTTAATAAATAATATAAATGAATAAATAAAGAAGCTTAGTAACAGAAAAAGACACAGACAGGCAGAGAGAGAGAGAGAGAGAGAGAGAGAGAGAGAGAGAGAGAGAGAGAGAGAAAGAGATTTTGCCCTTGCACTCTTGCTCTTTATACCGGTTCAGGAATGAGAGAGATGCCGATGGAAATGATTTTTATCATATTTGAATTAAATTTTGGGGTTTATTTATTTTCATTTGTTCACTATCAGTAAATTATTATAAGATAATCATATTAAACTGCAATAAATGTTTCATGAACAAATCTTCTCCAACAGATAACCATCCATGTGTGCTTTTGTAAAACAAAAAAGGACTTTAATTCAACCTCCGGTGTAAAAGTAAAAGGTTCTTTGAATTAAATTATACAGTATTTAAGCATACAACAACTCTGAAACCCGACACATTAAATATGTTGATATGATGATTTACCGGCTTTTATATTTTATTTATATTTTATATAAAGGTATACAGTGTTTTGCTTTACTTTTTTACGCACTGTATACGATTTATAAAATAAATCATGTATTGGGTTGTACCTGATATTACCACACGGTGGCGCTCATACCGTGTAAACTGAATGAAATAAAGACGCTTGAGTCTATTTGTACGACTCAGTTTGATCATCTATCACGTTTATTATTATTATTATTATTATTATTATTATTATTATTATATAATCGTCTTTATGTATTTTTTTACAACTACGAAAACCGCTAATTATTGTTGTTTTTGGTTTGTTGTTTATTTATTTATTTGTTTGTTTGTTTGTCCTGTTTGTTTTTTGGCAAGTGTTGTTACTTTTTTCCTTCTATCTATCTATCTATCTATCTATCTATATATATATATATGTATATATTTATTCCATTATTTATTCATTTATTCATTTAGAGGTATATCAATTTATTTGTTTTAATTAATCAATTTTAAATTTTTGTCCATGCTTGCAAGACTAATTACATATAATTATTTTGTACCACCACTTTTATTATTATTATTATTATTATTATTATTATTAGCACCCCACCATCACCACCACCACCGTTATTATTAGTATTATTAGTAGTATTTGTATTAGTGTTAGTATTAGTGTTCATATTAGTATTTGTATTAGTGTTAGTATTAGTATCAGTGTTAGTATTAGTATTAGTGTTAATATTTGTATTAGTATATGTATTAGTGTTATATTAGTATTAGTGTTAGTATAAGTGTTAGTATTAGTATCAGTGTTAGTATTAGTGTTAATATTTGTGTTAGTATATGTATTAGTGTTATATTAGTATTAGTGTAAGTATTAGTGTTAGTATTAGTGTTCATATTAGTATTAGTATTTGTATTAGTGTAAGTATTAGTGTTCATATTAGTATTAGTGTTTGTATTAGTATTTTTATTAGTGTTATATTAGTATTAGTGTTAGTATTAGTATTAATGTTGGTATTAGTGTTCGTATTAGTATAAGTATTTGTATTAGTATTAGTGTTAGTGGTCATATTAATATTAGTATTAGTGTAAGTATTAGTGTTCATATTAGTATTAGTGTTTTTATTAGTGTTACATTAGTATTAGTGTTAGTATTAGTATTAATGTTGGTATTAGTGTTCGTATTAGTATAAGTATTTGTATTAGTATTAG
>JAOUQZ010043946.1:0-12248 GCA_028564935.1 Neosilurus hyrtlii | reverse complement strand
GTCACTGCTTAGGCTGCTGCCCCCGCGACCCGACCCCGGAACAAGCGGAAGAAGATGATGATGATGATGATGATGATAAGAATTTTATTTTTATTTTCCTTTACAGCTCAGTCAGCTCACCATGCTATTTTCAGGGGGAGAGGAAGAAGCACCCAACTGTGTCACTGTCTGTATAACCCACCTTGCATGGATTCACCTACAGACTACTCGCCCACTTCTCCTGTGGAACCTGAGCTCCCTTCTTCCTCCACTGATCCTCCTGTTCCAATAATCCCCCTAGACTATCTGAGTGATCTGTAATTCCATATTTTCAATAAATTCTCTCTTTATCATCTTTCAGTCTCAGTGTGGTTATTTCATCAATACACTAATGTCAATGGCCATGCATGACTATTATAAGGATTAAAAGTGATTATTATTGATTTGCATTCTATCAAAGTTTGTTACTTAATCATTAGCTAAACATTCTAATGGATAAACACTCCTTTTAGGCAAAGTATTGCTAAATTAAAGCTAAGTAAAAAATTTAATGCTAGGTTAAGCAAAAATATAAGATTTCTCCTAAAATCTTATATTTTGCCTTATAAATGTAGAAGGGTTTTTTTGGGTCACCCTGTATTTTATTACCAAGAAAGGTGTGTGTCATTTTTTTTTAAAGATGCACTAAAACTTTCCAGGGGGAAGATGCATATTAGAAGAAAAAATGATGTACCCTTGACCATACCCCTCTAGGAACAAAAGTTAGTTTAATACTTCACTTTGCACTCATAGACGTTCATGAATGGCTATTGTCACTCTAATTGACAATTATGGAACCTTGCAGAAGCCAGTGGCCCCAGAAAAGCCACAACTACTATGCCATCCGCTAACTATGACCCTTGTCCATGTGTGGCTGTGGTAAGGTCAGAAATCAAATGAGGAGTCTACTAGCAAACTTTAATAATGTAGATTAATGGTGACCAAAATTAAAAGCAGTTCCAGTCCAGTCCCAAACACTTAAAAATTACTAAAAACCCTCAAACAATTTTTTTTCAGCCATCTGCACGTCTCCTGATAGCTCCACTTTCAAAACCTGCTAACTCGTGATATAAATTGTAGCAGAAGAAGTAAGACTCTGTTAGATTTTTTATAGTCAAAGAAATTATCTGAAAGAGCTTTGCTTCTTCTGCTACAATTTATATGATGAGTTAGCAGGTTTTGAAAGTGGAGCTATCAGTGAGACATGCACAGATGGCTGAAAAAGAGGCTAAGGGAAATAACTCCTTTTTTCTTTTTCTTTCTTTTCTTTTTATGTCTCTCCCGCCTCACTATTTTTTTTTTAATAAAACTTGATTTCAAGAAGCTCATCCATCATAGAACATTTAATATTCCAAATAAAGAGTCAATGTGGGTGATTTTGCAACTTGCACTTACCCTTAATCCCTGGGCATCCATCTCTACCTGTCTGTCCTGAAACTCCAGGATTTCCTGGGCAACCCGATTCACCAATAGGTCCAAGTGTCCCATCTTCCCCTGGAGGCCCTTGTCTGCCAATGGATCCTGGAAGGCCACAACCACTATCGCCCTTATAAAAGCAAGTGGAGAGATAAGTGAACTACAGTATCAGTGTACAAACAAAAAAATCTCAGGTAGTAAATGTTAACCTTATATCTAAATACAATGTGTATTTATACACGAAACTACATCCCAAACTTGAAAAGGCTTCCTAAGCTCAAGTACTTGATGTAATATTAATTGTTTTTGGGTAGTACAATATCAAAATGTATCAGTTTGAATTATTCACTGACTTATGTTCAGTCACCACTTGATACCACTTCATAATGTGCCTGTCTTTGGACTGTGGGATGAAACCGGAGTACCTGGAGAAAACCTAGGCAAGCATGGGAGAAGATGCAAACTCCTTGCCAGGCACAGGGCTCAAACACAGGACCTTTTTGCTGTGAAGTTTAAGGGTTAACCACTACACCACTGTGGCTGTAGGGTGCAATGATCTTCAGATGGAATCTAAAAATAATATAATACTTTGTTTAATGTAGGGTGGCATAGTGGTTAGCACGTCTGCCTCATGGCTAGAAGGTCATGGGTTCAAGTCCCGGGCTTTGGCGAGGGTGTTTTTTGGTGGGGTTTGCATGTTCTCATTGTGCTTGCCTGGGTTTCCTCCAGCTTAGTCTGGTTTCCTCCCACAGTCCAAAGATACGCACACCTGGCTGTTCCAAATTCAGGTGTGAGAATGGGTGTGAATGGTTGTGTGTGTGTTGATGGACTTGTGAACCGTTCAGTGTGTACCCCAACTTTGCCCAGAGTTGGCTGAGATAGGTTTCAGCCTCCCTGCGACACCAGTAGGATTAAGCAGCTTGGCAAATGATTGTGTAAGCAAATGAATGAATGAATGAATGAATGTTCAGAGTAAATCTTATTTGAAGTCCTTATTCTGACCTTTATCCCTGGCATTCCACAAGATCCTCGAGGTCCTGTGCAACCTGGTATCCCAGTGCTAGGTACACCTTTACAACCTCTAAGTCCTTTGTCACCTGACACAGTTTAAGCGAGAGGTCTACTGATTAGTTAAGAAATACATTTGTAATCCCAGGTGTATTAGAGGTATTCATGCACACCCCTCTAACCTTTACAACCAGAAGGTCCTGGCAATCCTGTATGTGACGGTCCTTTTTCTCCTTTTATGCCACAAAGTCCTGAAGTTCCACATACCCCTTTAAATCCCGGACAGCCTACATCAACCATATTCAAATATACACAAAGAGAGAGAGACTGAGTAAGAAATAAAAATAGAAAGAGAATGTGAGAAGGGCTGGGGTAAAAGCCAAGCTAGTATCCAGAAAAATAATTACAACAAAGTCTTACATACATGCAGCCCTCCTCTCATCACACACACACACACACACACACACACACACACACACACACACACACACACACACACACACACGCACACACAATAATCATGCCTTAAATATACCTGGTTCCCCAGGTGGACCTGTCTGACCCTTTGTTCCACACTCTCCTGGTTCTCCAAGTATTAGAAGCACCTTACCAGGCTCACCTTTCTCACCTGTCATACAAATTCAATAGCACTTGTACGATAAAATGACCAAACTATGAAACATAAAATTCAAAATAGTGGGGCACTAATAAAGTGCAAGGGTACATGCCACGCACACATGGATTAAAGTTGCTAGAACATTGATTACCCTGTAACTTCTGGCTAAGACTGCAGATGTCATTATAACTCGGCATCGTTATAATGAAATGTTGCCCTCTAATGGGCATCTTATGAATATCTTAAACAAAACTAATCTATGGTAAAACATCTGGATTTACTTTAACTCCTGTTCCTTTTATACCTGGATCTCCAGGATGCCCAGGCAGGCCTAGTACACCAAAGCAACCCTTTTCTCCACGTTCCCCTGGTGTTCCAACCCCAGGGCAGCCCTGAACTCCCATTTTACCAGGGTATCCTGGGAAGCCATCTAATCCAGGGGTACCGCGGTCACCCTTAGGCCCAAGAGGTCCCTGAAGAAAAATAAAACATAGACAAATAAACAGTCAACTATTTGTTAACAGAAAATTGTGGGGTGTCCTTTGTAATGGATAGACCATTCATTGGTTCACTCGGTGGCCAGCGTTTGTGTCTCTTGTTCACAGTGTCCCATCATGTCCTTTGTTCACTTGTATCTCCACAACCACTTATTTTGCCTTACAGCAAGAAGGTCCTGTGTTTGAGTCCTAGGCTCTGCAAGGGAGTTTCTGTGTGGAGTTTGCATGTATTTCCTCCCTGTACTCTGGTTTCCTCCCACGGTTCAAAGACATGCACATGAGGATAATTAGCTGTTCTAAATTTCCCCTGGGTGTGAGTGTGAATGATTATGTGTGTGATGGTCCTGTAATGGACTGGTGAGCTGTTAAGGGTGAACCCTGCCTCTGCCTCAAAGCCTTCCATGGGGACACTGAAGTGTTTCCAGACCAGTCGAGGGACATATTCCCTCCAGTGTGTTCTGGGTTGGTCCCAGGGTCTCTTCCTGGATAGACATGCACGAAAACACCACACCAGGAAGGCGTTCAGAAGGCATTCTAATTAGATGCTTGAGCCACCTCAACTGAACCTTCTCAACACAGAGGAGCAGAGGTTCAACTCCAAGCTCCTCCCGGATGACTGAGCTTCTCACCCAATCTCTGAGGTAAAGCCCACCATCCTGAGACCGAAGCTCATTTCAGCCACTTTTATCCACGATCTTGTTCTTTTGGTCACTACCAAAAGCTTGTGACCATAGGTGAGGATTGGCATGTAGATCGACTGGTAAATTGAGAGTTTTGCTTTCAGCTCAGCTTCCTCTTCACCACGATGGACCAGGCAAGCTTTGCTATACAGCAGAGGCTGCACTGATCCGCCTGCTGATCTCCCTTTCTATCCTTCCCTCACTTGTGAACAAGACCCCAAGATACTTGAACTCCTCCACTTGGGGCAAGACCTCATTCTAAACCTGGAGGGTGCATTCCCATTGAGAACCATGGCATCGGACTTTGAGGTACTAATTCTCATCCTCACTCAGCTGCAAATCGCTCCAATAAGAGCTGGAGGTCCTGGCTTGATGAAGCCAAAAGGACAACATAATCTGTCACTAAAATTATGAACAGAACCGGTGACAAAGGACAGCCTTGGCGGAGTCCAATCCCCACCGGAAACAAATTCAACCTGTTGTTACCAATGCGGACCAAGCTCTGGCTCCAGTGATACATAGACCTGTAGCAACAGGTCCAGTACACCATATTCCCGGAGCACAACCCACAAGATAGCCCGAGGGACACAGTCAAAAGCCCTCTCTAAATCCACAAAGCACTTGTGGACAGATTGGGCAAACTCCCATGTCCCCCGCAGGATCCTGTAGTGTGTACTAATGCAATACTCTTGCATTGATTTTCTCAGGTAGGCTGAGAAGTATGATTCCACAATAGTTAAAACACACCCTCTGGTCCCCCATTTTAAAAAGGGGAACTACCACCCTGGTCTGCCAGTAAACCGTAGAGGTACAGCCCCTCATGACCACACAATGTTGCAGAGTGATTCTATGTCCTTTGTCTCCTTTGGGATGTGGTAGTAGCTCCTTCGGAGGTGGGAGTTCAATATTTTATAGAGGAAAAAAAGAGATTTAGATTATTTCCACAATTTGGTGGAAAGCCTTTCCAGAAAGGTGGAGTTTATCATGATGGCAATGTGGGATGCCCTTGCTGAGCCAGGGATTCGAAACACAATTTGAATATAAGGACATTCTTGCTGTGAGGCAGAACACCTGCATTGCTTCTCGTTTTTTACACTCTGTAGACAAACTAGACTTATCTATACTGACCAGATTGCCCTTCTCTCCCATTGGGCCTTTAAGTCCAGGTACTCCTTGTATCCCATTCTGCCCATTCCTTCCTGGGTGTCCTGGTAATCCTGAGTCACCATGCTCCCCACTATCCCCAGGCCCTATAAAGCCAGATTCTCCTTTTTCTCCCTGATTTCCTGGAGTGCCTGGAGCACCGGGGATTCCCTGTATGTAAGAATATTTATATTACATATACTTTAATTGAACTTGAATCATTGAAAATATTCAAAAATGTCTAAAATGTCTAACTACCGTATCGCCAGGTGCACCGTCCAGCCCCTTAATACCCTTTGACCCTTTGCTGCCAGGTTTTCCATTAGCACCTGCATATAGGCAATGGAAGTACATGAAAATCACATTTAAATGAACTGATATATGCTTTAGACCTTGGTGCCGATTTTTGTCCTTTATTTTTATACAAATACAAAAAACATGCTTTAAGGAAACAAACCCACTTTAACCTACATTTCCTTTAAGAGGCTTTATTAGTTACTGAGTACATTGTACTCTCTTAGTCTCACACATTCATATTTTAATTCTCTATACCTGGTTTGCCATGTGCACCAGGTTTACCAGGTACACCTGAAGGTCCATCTGTAACACCTGAGAAGGGGCAGAGTTTGCAGACATCTCCTTTCTCACCTGAAAAGAAAACATATGAGAGGCTTATTCAAGTTATGGAATATTGTCTTCAAACGTTATATACAGTGTTCTGAAGATTTTTAGCTCAGCCCTATGGAAAACCTTTGGGAGATTTTAGACCAGTGACTTAGAGGCTAATCTTTGGTGAGATCCTATTCGGGACCACAAAGTTCTGGAATGACCTGAAGGCTGAATGTCATCTTTGAGTTGGACAACCATGCCGTATACATCACCACTGGTGATGGATCCCAGCAAAGCTACAGGTAGTCATCAGATCTCAATCCAGCTAAATACCTTTGGGAGATTTTGGCTGATACTCTCCAACTAGGTTTACGGGAGGATGGAGCCTATCTCACATGAAGGTGAATGCAGGGTACACCTGAAACAGCTTGCCAGACATAAGATATAATGCAGGAGGGTCAATTTACCTAATGTGCACATCAGTAAATACTTTTTTTACAGTAAATAAAAAATTAAGAACTGAAGGACTGCTGATGTATTTACTGATGTGCACATCAGTAAATACATCAGCAGTCCTTCAGTTCTTAATTTCTAGCATTGCCAAGAATATTTTTTCCACATTCCCACAATTCTGATGAGCCATGTCTTTCATCACAACATATAAATGTGATGAAAAAGCCCACAAATGCCCAACCTGAAGATTCTTACCTTCCTCGCCAGGGTTTCCAATTTCACCATCAGGTCCATGGATTCCTTTCTCTCCTCTCAGCCCTGATGGGCCCTGACGTTTATATATTTCTGTAGATTGTGCATTGAAGCTTAGATACATAAAAATGTTCGGCATTTTCAAACATGGACTTAAATACATGCAAAAGAGATATTTGTTTATTCTATAAAAAAATTATTATTTTTTTTAGGGTAGGGGGGTATCACAGTATACAGCTGGGTGCAAAACTGGAAAACTTCAGTTTGACTGTTTACCTGGAAGACCTTTAAGACCAGCATCTCCACAAGTACCAGGTCTTCCTGGAGTTCCATCAGGTCCTACTGGTCCGACCACCCAAGGCCCTCGTACTCCCTTTTCACCTTTAATTCCACTAATGCCTGGGGATCCAGGTTCCCCAGGTTCTCCAGGTATACCTGGTCCTGGTTAGAATCAAGAAAAAACATATTTTTCTATTTTTTGTTATGTTTAAAAGAATGACAGACTTTACGAACATATACCTTTTTTTAATGCTTCATACATTTTTTAATACTTCGTAAGAAATTGAGAGAACCTTTACCTGGAACTCCTGAATTCCCAGGAAATCCACTTACACCTATTAAAAAGACAGCAATCCCACAATCAGTTGTCTCTTAATACCTAAAGCTGCCCTGAATAATGAATAATAATTATTTCTAGATCGTCAACCTTACCTTGATCACCCTTAATGCCAGGAGGTCCAGTGGTGCCCTTAGGTCCTTTTTGCCCTTTCTCAGCTATATTCAATGGAAGACACTATGCAAATACAGAGAGATAAACAATTTAACGCATGCTGCCATGTTTTTTATTATTATTATTATGATTATTATTATTTATGGAGTTTGCTGGTACTGTACATTTATCTTTGTACTGAGTGTTTGAATAAATATCTAAAAACCTCACATTTAATGAAAAGTACATCTGAAGTGCCTTGCGTAAGTATTCACTGCCTGAACTTTTTTTTTTCATAAAGTGGTCTTACTGGGACATGGTCTGGGAAAATGGACTGATTTAAATGTTTCATACATAAAACATAAAATACATAAATACATACATAGATACACAACTTTTTATATAAAGTTGAAAAAAACAAAAACAAGAAAAAAAAACAGCAAAAAAATAACAGAATCAAACAAATCTACTAACACTAACAAAAACATAATCTATTTTGTGGAGGTAAAAATGAAAATGCCAGATTTTTACTGGTTGCATAAACTTGGCCTCAGTGCTGACAAGGTTCCTATTCACTACTTATGGAAAACATCCCCACAACATGATGCCAACACTATTATCCTTTACAAGTAACATCTGACACTTTAATTGCACAAAAAGTCGACAAATTATGTGAAACTAACTAACAAACTAATTTAAGGTTTACTTAATTACTAATTAATTTATTTCCTTAAATGACTAAGGCACAGAAACATGGGTGAATACTAATGCAAAAATTCTCTCTTTTTTTGCCAAATAATTTTGTGAATATTTTTTTAATTTGAATCTGATATTACACATTATTTTTGTCAGTGGTGGCGTAGTGGTTAGCACATTCGCCTCACTGTAAGAAGGTCCTGGGCTTAGTGATATCTTTGGACATGCATATAAGTTGTTTTTAAACTTGCCCTAAAGGTGTAAACCCCGAGCTGTTCAAGATGTACCTCGCCTTTGCTTGTTCCCGCCTCCCCACAACCCTAGTAGAATTAAGTACTCTGGAAAATGTAATTAAATTAAAAATGAATTTTTTGTTTACATTCAATATTTTTGCAAGGCACTGTATATTTCCTGCAGTGTTTATTAATTATTACTGATATTATTTACCCCTGGAAATTACAGGTACTTTATAATGGCTATAAATAAATAGTGCAAACAGAGTAAGAAACTTTATGTGATCTAAAATATTAATCAAGGTTGAAATCCATAATCCATTTTTATTCGTCTTTAGATGTTAGTGTTTGGAAACTGACTCACTTGTCCTGGAGGCCCAGGGGAACCGCAGTTACCTTTCTCACCCTATACAAACACCACACACACACACACACACACACACACACACACACACACACACTACAATTTGTGATTCATTATGTTTGCCAGAATTAAAAGTGTGCAGACTTTTGGGAGAGATTTAAATGCTACTGGAGTATGGTACAGAACCACTGAAGTATGGGACAGTTATTCTAAAGTACAATTAAATGTAAATGTAGTGTGGTGTTGTACAGTTGTAACAGTGTTATCACTATAATATGGTGCAGTAGCACAAAAGTATGTTGCTGTAGTATTGCAGTTTGGTGGAGTATCCATGCAGTATCACTAGTGTGGTATCATGGCTGCACAGTGGAGTGTTACAAAAGTATTTCATAGTATCACTAGTATGGTGTAGTTACATGGCAATATGGTAGAGTATCAGAATCAAAAATATGGTGTAGTATCACTGGTATGGGGCAGTATGGTCTAGTAAACTTGTAGTACAGTCATTATTATGGTGTCGTTTCATTAGTATGGTGTAGTATGGTGACAGTTTTATGGCAGAATGGTACAGTAGATGGGCAGTATGGTGGAGTATAATGGCAATTTGGTGTAGCATTACTGTTATGTGGCACATTAATATTACAATACACTATAAAGGTATAGTGGTATGGTAGAGTAATGGTAGATTATCGCTGTACTATGGTGGGATATCTCTGTGAAAAAGTGCAGTAGTATGGTGAAGCATAGCTGTAGTATTGTGGGGTTTCACTGAAGTATGGTGCAGCAGTATGGTGGAGTGTCTCTGTAGTATGGCGGAGTATTGCTGTTTTATGGTGCAGTAGTATTATGCAGTATCTTTGAAGTATTGCCAAGTATCGCTGTAGTATGGTGGAGTATCACTGTAATATGGCACAGTGGTATAGTGGATTATCACTGAACTATCATCAGGTATATCTGAAGTATGGTAAAGTATTTCTGTAGTATGGTGGGTATCACAGCAGTAGGGTGTAGTACGACTGTGGCACAGTATCACTGTAATATAATGCAGTGGTATGGTGGAGTACCTTTGCAGTATAGTGAAGTATCTCTAAAGTATAGTGGAGTATCTCTGTAATTTAGTGTAGAATAACAGCTATGTGAGCTAATGAGTGCAGTGTACCTGTAATATAAAACACTGCAATTATTTTATAGTGCTGTATCAGACTGGTGATGTATCCCTGAAATACAGTAAGGTATCTCTGTAATACTGTGCAGTGTCCCTGTAATACAGTGTAGAATCACTGTAGTATTACTGCATTATTACTGCATTATAACTAATATTACAGCATTATATCATGTAGTGTGTTGCAGTATGGAATTTATAAATACTGTGTTGAGTGCAGTATCATTGTTGTATGGCGCATGTGATTAATATAGCAGTACAGTACCGTATTACTGTAGTGTTGCATTAAAATAAAAGGATTTACAAACAAGTGATGTACTGTTTACATATTTTCAAATAAAATTATAAGTTTGCTGACCTTTGCACCTGGGGTCCCAGGGGACCCACTGAATCCCCTTTCCCCGGGAAGGCCCTGGAAATAAATAAATAAATAAACAAATAAATAAATAAATAAAAACACACATTACCGTTACCAAAGTATTTTTATTTTTTGTATGCCAGAAGTATTTTTTTTTTATATTCTTTTAGACAAATAGTTTTTTTAAAAATAACTTTATTTAGTTTTATGTTTTCTCTGTTCTTTAGTATAAGCTAGTGATTTTTTATTCCTTTCTTTGCCATTTTATTAGATTTTTTAATCTAATTTTAATATGAATAATATTTATACTGAGAGAAAATAAAAGTGTAAAAATAAGACAAAAGAGACTCGAGATGAAAGACTGGATTATATACTGATTTAGGATAATTATGTTATTTAATGTGTGTAGCAGAAATTGCAATTTATTTTATTTAGTTTTATTTTATTCATTTTATTTTATTTTATTTTACATTACTTACATTAGGTCCATATTCTCCCTGAAGCCCATTCGGTCCATCTTGGCCCTGAGAATTAAAAGATTTATCATCAACATAAAACTTAATTCTTCATAAACTCAATATATTATAAACAGTGATAAGTGTTTCAGCTAATAGTCATTCTGTGGAATCCTAAACAGAAGAAAAGGGTGAACAGGAAAAAGAACAGTAAAAAGAAGTACAGTAAAAAAACAAACAATAATGAGATGGTAAAGAAGAAAAAAATAGGGGGGGGGGGTAAAAAAGAAAAATAAAATAAAAGTAGAAGAAGAAAATTCAAATTAAAGAAATGGATGACAAAAAGAAAGAAGGAGATGAAAAAGAGGAAGAAAATAAGAGAAGATGAACACGATGAAGAAGAAAATGGAGGAGAAAGAAAAGAAGAAAATAAAAGAAAAGCATTAAAAAAGAAAAAATATTTATGAAGAAGAATAAGAAAACTAAAGAAGAGAAGAAAGTGGAAGAAGAAAAATAAAAGAATGGTGATGATAAAAAAAAAAGAAAGAAGTGATCTGATATTATAAAATATAATCAATTTTTTTCCAGCCTGTAAAAAAGTGTAAATTCTGAACTGCAGTCAGTAAAATATGGTTTAACGTGGTACTGATGGGAAATAAACAGTGAATAAGTAAACAATAAACAATAAACATGTACCATATCTTACTTTAACAAATATTAATGTTACATATTACAGATTACATGAACAGGAATTGTTCCCTGAGAAAGACTTCCTGAACGGAATCCTGAGGAAGAGTGAAGGAAACACTCAGAATAATAATCTGAATCGAATCATTTACCAGAAGTCCTGGATCCCCTGTGCCTCCCTTAGGTCCTTTGGGGCCACATGTTCCTGGCTGGCCCTTAAAGTAATAGATAAGTGAAATGTTACAAAGTGTTTTATGAATCAAGGTCATTTAGTATTTCATCAGGACTTCATGACATCACGATATTTGATCAATAAAGTGGAAACAATGAAGTAATAATGACATGATATTAATTACATTATATCAAAACAAGCTTTTATTGCAAAATCAATATAAATTTTTTTACAAATGAGTATTTCTATTTCACTGCACACTCTCAGACACAGACCGTATAATTTACAGTAAAATACAGTCAATTTTGGCTGCCAACAGACTACCGTAAATTTAACGGTGGCTGTAAATCAAAATTATGGCAATTCAACGTAATTTTTATGTGTCAACGTATTGTTGAGAAATTACAGGCCCTGTATTTTTATGGTAATGTCTGAGAGTGCACTCTACACTATAAAGTGTAGGTCATTCACACTACACTTCCTAGCATGCAACTCACTGATCCTAGTCACCTGACTTCTTGCTCAAGCACCACATGACCCAAAGCACACCTGCCTTCTCTCAGCAGCAAAACACACGCACACACACGCGGACACACACACACACGCACACACACACACACGCACGCACACACACACACACACGCACACACACGCGGACACACACACACACACACACACACACACACGCACGCACACACACACGCACACACACACACACGC
>JAOUQZ010043945.1:0-12251 GCA_028564935.1 Neosilurus hyrtlii | reverse complement strand
TTTGCTCTTTTAGTATTTGTCTAGTAGGGTCCTGTAATAAAAAGGACCCCACACAGTTGTGTTAATGAAAGATTTAAATGAAAAATACTCTGTTTCTCTTTAACCTAGCTTTTAAAGGAATTTAGGTTGAGTGCATCTGCTTGATTTTAGAAGTTGGGGGGTTCAGAGGCAATAAACAGCCCCAGCTAATATTTTAATAACAGATACTTACAACAACAGAGTTTTTGGTTTGTCTTTATAGTAATATAAGTGGAATATAAAACTGTAAATTACATTATAAGTTGTTAAGTGATTTACATGTTCCATGTCATATGTAATGCACAACATTTATGGTTTTAAAAGTGTCAGAAGATATAGTGTCACTGTTTTGATTTTAGCCTCAACAATAAGCTTCTTATTGATGCATTTTTTACTGATGTATAAAACATGCCATCCATGGCACGTCCACGAGTTTCATGATAAAAATAATTTCACTGTGATACACATTGTTTTGGGCGGGGCTTATTAAATCATGCTTATCAAAGCATGTGACACACCCACTGGTTCATTCTTAAGGAGGTCTATTAATCACCATCAACGCTGTGACCTGTCAGAACAATGACCACTTACATGAGCCTGTTTCACTCTCTGGAAAATTTACTCTTTTAGTATTTGTCTAGTAGGGTCCTGTAATAAAAAGGACCCCACACAGTTGTGTTGAATGAAAGATTAAAACAGTTTTATTTTACTGACGTGATATTTCTGTGTGTGATAAGATTAGTGTGACTACCTGGATTTGAAAGCTTAAGGCCCTGTAAAAAAAAAAAGCCCTGAACTGATTTTTATATATATATATATATATATATATATATATATATCTCATAGCATATATAGAGTCAGAATCTTTACTTTTATAAAAACATAAATAGTGCTGTCTTTAGTTTAGATTGTTACAGTGGTAAGTTCTGTATTAAGTTTAGAAATAAACAGTTGAGTGTTACAGATTTATCAACACAATGTATTTTACAGCTACATATTCCTGGTCATAATACACAATTTATTGCTTCAAAAATGACATGCAGCAGAGACAGTCAATGTTTCATTTGATTTTAGCCCCCAAAATAATCTTCTAAATTGCAGTGGCGAAGACGCATATTTCTACTGACATATAAAACACACCATCATCAGTTTCATGATAAAAGTAATTTTACTGTGATACACAAATTTTTAGAGGTGAGGTTTACAAGAGCTGCATGTGACATACCCCTGGTTATCAACACTGTGATGGTCCACTCTGCCTGATCACGTGATTACATGGATGGGCAGGTGTACTAGTGAAAGTGAATCTCACTGCTCATATAGACAAAAATAACATGATGATACACAATAATATGTTGTGCGTCATCCATTGTCAAGTAGAGGTATTTTTAAAAATAGAGCCATTATAAGTGTCATTTAAAGTTTGCATGTGATCCACCCACTCCTTCATTCATAATCTGACCACCACCATCATTGTTACTGAACAATTGCCACAACAATGAACCGTTTATTTTATTATGAAATTCTGGTGTTTGTCCAGAGGAGCTTTATGTTTAAAACGACACACAGATCTCTTTTTTGTTATTTATCTATACAGCTTTTGGTTCATTAATGCTTAGGATCATGACATAGTAGTTGAGCTTGCGTATGTCTCCCTCTCTTTCCCTTGTAAAGCCGACAATGAAGTACAGATAAAGAGTGTCGGTCATTAATAGGTCATCTGCACTGACTTTAAAGTAATAAACAGTCAGGTGATATAACCACAGTCTAATTCATTACCTCACTAAGATTATCAAATAGACAAATCTTATCTTAGTAGTGTAGCACTTTCAGACAATATCAAAACTTTGGGGAGGGTAAAGTCTGTCTGTTGGCCTTTTACACCCGAGCCTAGTGGCTCATCAGCTTGGTGCTTATCCCCGGTTTCTGTAGCGTGAAGTGACTAGGAGTTCAACTCCTCCTGGATGGGACGCTAGTCCATCGCAGGTTACCTTCCCAGGATTTTTACTGGTACCCATTTAAACTGCTGGGTGGACAGAGGCACACTTGTGGTTAAGACCTTGTCCAGTGGTCTTAACACGGTGGGGCACCCTAACCGCTACGCCAGTCACAATGTGATGGTTATGTGACATCATGTCATCAAAACAAGTACAAATTGAAGCTTTGTATCAGAAGAAGTTGATTTTTTCGGCCCTCCACTTTTAGGCAGTGCCCAAATCTTTTTACTACCATTTTCCCAGATTTCATCTTTATAATTTATTTCTCGCAAGGAAGACGTTTTCTCTCAGAAGAAATCTGATGATAGAGAAAAGATTTTCTGAAGTGTAGTCTCACAAGCATGGCATAATTAGTATGAGAAACAGGAGGTGTTGCATTTAGCTTTGGCTTAAAGCTTTAACTTTATGCTTCAAGTAGAGCTGCCAAGCTCATAAATAACTTTTGTACAATCAGAATTTTTACTTTTGTTCTATTCCATTCATTCAATTCATAAGCAAAACTTGACAAGCTGACACATCTTCTATGGGTGGAAATGGAAGCAGACATACATAATGACAAAGGCAGAACATGTACAAAAAAGATGTGAGTCAGTGCCTCAATGCTTTTGATAACAGTGAAGGTTATAATTTGCATATATCACGCCCACAAACTTCACCATCAGTGAGGTCACTTCACTGAACAATTCCCACTTCACTCAGGTCTCCTGGCTGTTCTGAAAAAGGGGATGATGGGTATTAGTTCAGAATGGTCTTGTGTGGGTATACTCGCGTGTGTGTGTGTGTTTGAGCATTCTTGGAGTGAACCTAGTATTACGATTGGTCTCCAAAACATATATTCAACGTACAGAAAGTTGTGTCTATATTTGGCTGTTGATCTCTAATGTGCACATTTTCCATCAGTAACGTAGCTTTACACAGCAATGAAAACGCATTGAGTTTCCTATATAATCTGATTTAGACTCATCACTTCCACGATGATACCCCAGAGCCGAGAGGGTGTATAGTCAAGTAAATATGCATATGACACACCCACAATCTTCAGTGCATACTCACCATGAGGGAGGTAATACGAACAATCAATAACTAAAATAAAGCTGTTTTAGTATTCAATTTTTGAGGTCTCATTTATTCAATGTGTTCAAATACAAAATTTTGATTCTAAATTTATTTCTGTGAATTAAGGCTTGATTGGCCTTTAGATTTAACATGGCTTAGTTGTAAAGGAACACAGTTACTTATTGCTAGATGTACCTATGTTCAAATTGCTTCCAGCCTTAGAAGGTGATTAGCTTTTTGGTTACTAAAACTAGCTACACAGAATAAATTTATAATTTTAGTTCTCTTTTATTAGACCATATTTTACAAAAATAAGCATATCCAGGTGCTGGCTAAAAATAATATTGCTGATAAACACAAAAACACAAGAACAAAGTGATAGGGTTGACTGGAGGACAGTGCTGAAGTGCACAAGACAATAGCTGCTGATGATGACTGCGAACTCCCCAGAGATGAATGTGTGAGAAAGAGAAGACAAACAGAGTAACAGAAAGGGGAAACACATATACACAGTGACCCAAAAAAAATCTCCCACATTTCAAAAGTAAATGGGGAAAAAAGTGCTAAACTAATTATTATTTGCACACATGAAACGTCATTCAATACAGTTTTTAGTCATCATGTTTTAAAGATGTCATTCTCCAATCATCTCCAACTGACTGTCTCCTGCTGAATAACAACTTTAAGGGCTTCGAGAGTTTGGGGTCAATAAGTATACACTTGTGATTTAAGGTAGCCCCACAGAAAAATAAATCCCAAGGCGAGGTCAGGGAAACGGGCCGGCACCCTACATCGCCACACAACAAGATCACCTGATCCGGAAATATTTCCCTCAGCACTTCCAACGAACTACTAGCTGTGTGTGCCGTAGTTATTGCTGAAACCAGATTCCTTTTCAAAGCTGACACTGTTGCCCTGAAACTCTTGACATCCTGCAAGATTATTTGCCAATCTGGAACCTTTGATCTGTGGAATGGTGAAATCTCTTCAAAAGGTCCTCACAGAATGGCTGAATAAAAACTATTAAATGAAGTTTGAACGATAAATGAAAATCCTTTGTTTTTAAGTTTCCTTTAAAATGTGGGAGGATTTAGGGTGACCCTATGCAATGATTTCCTGTGAAAATGGGCCACGATGTCAAATATATGGAATACCAAAAACAATGCACCCCATCACCTATGTATTTAGGTAATTATTCATTCATCAATTTTCATTCTGACGCCCATCTCAGCTGACTCTGGGCGAGGGCAGAGTACACCATGGACTGCTCTGGACACGCTGATGAAAATCAGCAATGGTTCTTTTACATTTCATCTCACCAGAGAGACATGGCTGGCATTTGATAACCCAGTTAGCTGCACTAAGGGTACACCCAGTTGATAGCCCGCTGATCCGACCTTGGGATCAGTAATCCAGCACCCTACCACCAGGCCACCAGGCCACCACTGCACCGGTTTAGGAAATTAGTTTAGTCATTTTTTAATGCTAAACAGCTAGTTTATTTTTGTGATCTTTTATTTAGTTGCTTCAGCCCCTGATAGCAACATGAGTAATAATTGACCTACACTTATCACTTTATCTGGTAAAAGTAGGCCACTGAAGATTCAGCGTAGGCCACTGTCAGATTTAAAATGGTCAAAAGATGAGTAGTGCTTTATTCAGCCTCAGTCTAAAGCTTGTGGTCTGAGTTCATCATAGAGTGGTATATAAACAGGTCATTAATAGGTTGTGGTGCATTACTTTTGCTTACTGCTAATCCTGATCACCATAAAAAAAGTGCACTATTTGAATGTCCTCTGTAATATTTTTGGGATAAACAACAATCAAAATGACCTTTTATCAGTGATAGTGATTGAAGTGATCAGTGATAATGATAGTAGTCCATACTGTATATGGTTTTGTATTAGTGTTCCACAGTAATGGCATGTCTTTACAAGTTAAAAGTGCTCTATCTGCAAAACTCTATAACCTTGTATTGACTTTGACCTTTGATCTTTGACCTAGACATTCCAAAATCAAACCAATCTTTGGGTAGGGTAGTGTCCCTACCACATCTGTTGAACAGGCATCTGTGACCGGGAGTCCATGGGAGCTAAATGGCTGAGCTCTCGTGGGAGGGAGTGATGGAATATGCTCACTTCCCTGTCACTTACAGTGACCACTGGCCAATCCTGGGAGTCTGTGGGCTTATTCATACAACCGCCCCAAATACGCATGTGCAGCAGGTCGAAAAAAGGGCAGGTGGTGGGTGTTGCATGTCACAGAGGGGGCATGTGCAAGTTTACGCCGCTCCCAGGTTGGTGGTGGTCATGTGATAGGGAAGGCAATACTTGATGGGTGGGAATTGGACACGACCAAATTAGGGAGAAAAATGAGAGAAAATACAAAAAAATAATAATAATAATAAGCTTGCTAACTTAAAATAGTTGAGAAAATAAAGGAGCTGAGTAGATATACATGAATTCTGTATATTTATATCGTCTGGTCATGATGCTCAGTTTCTGACTGGCTACCGAATCTACCCCAAACTTTGCACAGAGCTATAAGAAAGAGGCAATATCACAGTGACAAAATAGTAAAATATTAGACTGAACTTTCAATGAAAAGCTATCTATTGATTTACCCACAAAATGGCAGACACCCTGAGTGACTTGAATGGCCAACAAAGCTTAGTGGAGTGGTGAGGACTTTCTTTGTTTATGCTGTCCTAAGCAAGATTGTTAACCCTTAACTACTCAGCTGTATGAATGTCCTTTCATTTCTGTAAGCAGCTCTGGATAAGTCTGTCTATTTATAGATGAGACTCTGGACATGACTTATAGTTAGGACACTGTCTCTCAAGTGCTTGGTGTATCTGGAACATTTTTAACTTCAATCCAGGATGCTTTGATTATGAGCTACTTGCTTCTCTTGATTTTTGTGATTTGTTAATTTATATGTGCCATATATGTAGGTCAATATATCAAAATAGACAGGCACTAAACAACCACCAATTACACGAGTCCACCACAGTAGCTGAAACATAAGCTCTTTTAATTTTTATCTAGTATTCCTCAATATTTTGTACTGTACAATAAATCAATCAAGCACTTTAATTTCTAATAACAAAAACACACCAAAATAGCTTAGGGTACTATGTGCAAGTGATCAACACCAATGAACACACATCGATTGCTCAGATTTTATCAGGATCTAACAGTGATGTCTACATTTGAAGCCCTGTGTTCAAGTTCCTTTCTAATATTGGTCTCTCCCCTTTCAAACAGATAAAAGCCTAGCCTCAATAAAATGGCTGCTAAGTGGACAGCCATTAGTGTTGACTTTACTTGGCTGTTCCTATCGTATGCACATTAATAAATTTTCCCATCAACACACATCCACTGATTTCCCAGATCAGCTTTGAATAGTTCATTCAATTTTAAAAAAAAACTTTGGTACATGAAAATCTCTATTCTCAAACATTTAAAAAACTTTTGGTTCTTGCTGTATTAGATCAGACTGTTCAGTCTGTCAGTTATAATGGACCCCACCAAACCCTTTTCTATCAACTTTAAAAACTTTAGCCTGACAGGATATTCAGAGATCCCACTTGTGCACGGACTTTCATCAAATTTGGTGGGGACACTAACCAACACGAGTCCTGGAGATTCTCATTTTGGAATGTTTGGGTCAAAGGTGAAGGTCAGAGCAAAGTCAAAGGTTTTTGGAGACAGAGAGCTTATCATTTCAAAACAAGTGCCAACAGACATGCTGTTACTATGGAACACTAACAGTAAACCATATATGAACTTCGTAAATGAAACAATTTCCTTTGACTTTGAGTGACCTTGAAATGTCATCTCATAAATCATGCAAATGAAAAAAAAAGTTTTTTTCCTGATTTGGTCACATTTGTATACTATAGAATATATCTTAAGATGAGCACATGTGTAATTAATACCAATTCCCATAGAGATCCTATTTGCTACTTTATCTTTGCTGCAGGAAGAAAAATGGTCTTTAATCATTTTTAATGATTACTCTGAATTAGCTAACCAGCTTGCTAGGCTCCAAACTCCATTTAGAACATGGAGTAAAATACATTTTGGATAAAAAAAAACATATCCTGCATTTTACACCACAACTCTGATGTTCCTTTTCTGTTTTTTTAAGTTAATATCCAGGTATTACATGAGGAATTTGCATATACTTACAGGCACCATCAATGCAACAACCTCAAAGTACAACCTCATTTTACATGAAGCTACACACTTATCATAAAATGTTTTCATTTAGTCTTTATCTAATAGGGAGCTAAAAGGCTTAGGATCCCCACAAGTGGTTTTATATAAAATATAAGCTCATTGCATTAAGAGAGCAATGAAGGAAATTGAAAATATAACATAAAAATGTATACAATTTTAGAAAAAACAGTTTTAACTTATCCAAAAAACCTTTTAACTGATCCAAAAGAGAAAGCCCACATCCTCCAAAGCGACTGCAGTGGACTGTGTATTGTAATTATTTCATTAATTGCTCCACACTGTGGACGTGATTGTTCAAAATTCATTAGCATAAACTTACTTCATCAATACCACACTTCAGTACAGTAAACAGTAATCATTGTACTAGTAAATACAGTTGATCTTTCAAATCACAGCATGCTTTTGCCCTCGGATGAATCATCTGGAGCTTCTGAGTGATCAGAATACCTCAAGTCCTCTGCAAATTTACTGCAATTTATTACAGCATTCATTTGTACAATGTAAGTATTGTAAAAGGAATTATTGTAAGAATAAGCTACACATCATGATGTCCTAATGGGCGTGGTATGAAAAAATTTCATTTATTTCTGATTGGGCAATTTTAAACAAGGATAAGTCAGTCAATAACGGAAATGGCAGGCCCAACAAAACTTCTAACAAGTTAAAATGTAAAATTTAATGCATTATTTCTCACATGGACTAAATACAAACTCCTTAGTGGCAAATTTGTAAGTAAATATTTCTGATATTATTAACTAGTTTATTGCTCATTAAAATCAGTGAAAAAAAAAACTACATAAGGTAATTCGCAGTCCTACATATAAAACTACTAGAAATATTTTCACCTTCAATGTTCATCTGCCTAGTCGTGACCTGAGCCAGTTAGCAGTATCTGTGATTTACTTATAGAAATGATCCTAACCTGCTTTATTACACTGCACAAAAACCCTGGCTTTGATTTTCTCAGAAGCTCAATGGGAGGCTGCAGCATTTGAAAAAAAAAAAAAAAAAAAAAAACTGTGGATGAAAAGACCCATACACGGGGAGCAGCTCAGTAAACGGAACAGCGTTAATTCACAACTTGCACAGCAGCCATGAACCTGAGCTTAGTGATCAGGATTAGAAAGTGACGTTTACAGACAGGAAGTGTTTTATTTGGCTTGTGATGGATGTCTGTTGGTTTTTAGGACTGTGCAATCCTGTGTCAATCCAGTCAGAGGAAATAAGGAAGGAGTGAATGTGAGAGTGCTGAGACAAGCCAAGTGGCGAGGCAGAAACAAGGGTATTATAATATGCTTTTTGCGAGGTATCTGTTCAATAATACATAAAATTATTAAAAACTGATTAGAAGCAGCTGAGGTTTGATGTTCTTAAGATAAAAAAAGATAAAATGTTAACAAAAATTTAGGCAGCACAGTGGCGTAGTGGATAGAACATCTGCCTAACAACAAGAAGGTCCTGGGTTTAAGACTTGGCCTCAGTGAGGGCCTTTATGTGAGGAGTTTGCATGTTCTCTCTGTGCTTGCATGAATTTCCACTGAATACTCCAGTTTCCTCCCACAGTCCAAAAACATTCACATTATGCTAACTGACTGTTCCAAATTGTCCCTAGGGGTGAGTGTGAATGGTTGTGTATGTGCTGACCCTGTGATGGTCTGGTGAGCTGTTCAGGCTTTACCTCGCTTTCACCTAGTGTTGGCTGAGAAAGGCTCCAGCCTCCCCGGGACCCTGATAGGCAGTAATAATTAAGCAGTTCGGCAAATGAGTGAGATGAGTGAGTTTTGTGTTAAAATGTTTTGTTTGTTTGGAAATTTTAAATAAATATGAAAAAATGTACAAAAAAAAAAAAAAAGGCTTAAACATAACATTAATATTTTGATGGTAGTTTGTTTGAAATAAACAAATATATATTGTAATGTACACCTAGATAAGTCTCATGAAAATGACTTTAAGAATCATTCTTTTTTAGTCATATTACGCAGACACAGTGAAATCGCACATCTGGTTATTTATATTTTTATAACGGTACCTATTTTAAAATTACAGTAACACCCATCTGTTTGGATGTTTTTGCATCGGATATCATCAATAAAACCCTTGTTTTACTCTGCCTCTACTCTAATTTTATTTATGTATTTATTTATTTATTTGTTTGTTCAAATATTCTAGTCTGTTTTATTATCTCCTTATTCTCTTATATTTTACTTTATTCTCTTAATCATTTTCCTTTTCATACCTTACTTTTTATTTCTGCTTTTAATCACTAAAGCACTCCTCTTATTTAATTTTTTTCTCTGTATAATTTTATTAATGCTTATTATTATATATTCACTTTTGTCTGGCCTCTGGTCTTTCCCAATGCAAATTTAAGAGATCCATGGTAGTGTTTCCTCAGTTCCTGTCCCTACTGTCTTTTATGTTTTATTTTAACATAGTTGAGGTGGGTGATAGTATTTTTTATTATAGGTTTTTTTTATTTTGTAAACTACTTTACATTACCTTGTCTGAAAAATGCAAATGACTTTTATTGATTAAGCTTCTTTTAAATGTATGACCGTATGTAAGAACAGAAATCTAATCAAGCATGCAAGACATTGTCTTTAAGCAAAAGAAAATCAATTTCCTAGACCCCTTCAGCTTGTAGTTTCAGGAGCAAACCTAATTTTGGCCACAACAAAAACATTTATGAGATGCGTTGAGTTTCTTTCAATTGCGCATCAGTTACTGACCAGCAGGAAAGTAAAGAGATGTACTCAAAAGAGTGATGTCATTGAAAAAGGCCAATAGGGGAGCATGGGAAACTCCAGGGGGGTTACGCATTGAAATGTGTTGAGCCCAGCTGTGCACCTCAATGTACTAAAGGCCTGGTGGTGCAAACAGGCTGTGAGCCAGCCAGTCACACAGTCCAAGCAGGAGGAACCTTTTATACATATGCTAATGGGGCTCTCCCCCTGTGCCCTGTCACTGTGGATAAAGGGGATGGTTTGTTGAAAGCTCTGAAGCATTTTGAATCCTGCTGATATTTTAATAGGTAATAAATTAAGCATCTATTTAAAAAAGATACACAAGTGTTATCATATCAAAGATTTGGCCTACATGAAAGGTCATGTTAAACAAAGCCTAGAACCAGACAAGTGACAGATAGAGAGAGTCAAGCCTAGTGTAACCTGCTTTTAGGTCATTTCAAAGGAGAATAAACTGAGCCAAGCATATGCTGCTTTGAAAAGAATATAACAATATTACAGTGTCTTCCAGGGTTATTGGCACCCTTCATCAAAATGAGCATTTTTAATAAAGTCTAAAAAAATCCCACAACACACATTAAATAAAAATTTGTACAAGAATTTTTGTGCCTTATCCAGTGTGAAAATATCTTTACTCTTACATCACGCTCACAAGCTGCTGGCTTCATTACAGATATGTACAACAGCAAACCCTTAAAGGCACATTTCAAAGTAAAGTTTAACAAAAAGTGGTAAAAATGCAGGTACATTAACTACCAGACTTTGTGAAATGGTAATACCGTACCATTTTAAACATCAACTGGAGCAGTCCTAGTTGTCATTAATGTATTATTACGTGGAACTATGAACTGTTGTGTTTTTTTACATATCCATAGGGAGCGGATCCTCTTCCACACAGCTGCCATTTCATGGCACTACAGTAGCCCTGAATGGAAAAACCTCTAGTCAGTGCTTATCACTTTTTAATGTTTTAATAAGTGGCCATGGGAAGCCTGAAGAAAGCACGAAAAGTAAGACAGAGTAGAAGAAAAAAAAAGGAATCAGTAATTGCTGGTGGTGGCTGACAAGTTTCAGAATGCAGATTTTGGCAAAGAAAAAAAATGGAGGATTGGACTTATTATGGGTGTTTCCGTGTGGAGTTTGCATGTTCTTCCTGTGCTTGCATGGGTTTCTGGGTACTTCAGGTTCCTCCCACAGTCCAAAGACGTGCACATCCGGCTAATTGGCTGTTCCAAATTGGTTCTAGGTTAGTGTGGGTGTGAATGGTTGTGTGCTTGACCTGCAATTGTATGGTGAGCAGTTCAGGGTGTACCCCGCCTTCACCCAGTGTCGGGTACAATAGGCACCAGCCTCCCCATGACCCTAGTAGGATTAAGCGGTTCAGCAAATGAGTAATTTATTGAGTGTACTTATTATACTGCATAGGAAAAACAAGGGAGCATGAATGTAATACATGCTTTGAAAAGGGAAGGGAAGGGAAGGGAATGGATAAAATTAACCAGATCCTACATTTACATTTTGTTAAAATAAAGAACTATTTTTATCTCTTGCTGAAAATGCTTGTATGTGTGCACAGGAAACCTGGCAGCTGTACTGGATTTCACACACATGAAATCCATCTGCACTCAGTGACTATGAAAAAAATTTAATTAAATTAAATTTTAAAAAAAGAAAGAAAGAAAAAACAGTGTTGTTTTTGTGTTAAGCACTAAGGGATAGAAAAATACATCAGTAGTGCAAAATATCCTTTAAAACAAGTAAAAGCAGGACTGTAAAGTTGTAAACTGGACTCGGGAACACAGTGTTCACCCACACACTGAGGAGGACGGTTATAACTGCACATTATGGTTGTCTTTGTGAAGTTTCAAAATTAGCTTTTAAAATGTCACTTTTAGAACAAGCTGTTTGGGAGTGTTGCAAAAAAGAAGATGAGAAGGGTGCCAAGAATTATGGAGAGTATTGTTATTTTAACTAACACAGGTATCCTGTCGATTTTATAGTACAGCTCATTAAAATCTTTAAATTCTGAGACACATAGATGGTGCCACAGACAAGTTGCTCTGATAAGTAACCAGGTTATTTTTCTGCAACATCTCTTTATGTACATTTGCATTATACATATATATATATATATATATATATATATATATATATATATATATAGTATCCTATATTTTATCTCATATGTATAT
>JAOUQZ010043944.1:0-12254 GCA_028564935.1 Neosilurus hyrtlii | reverse complement strand
AAGGTCCTGGGTTCGATTCCCAGCTCGGGCATTTCTGTGTGGAGTTTGCATGTTCTCCCTGTGCTTGCGTGGGTTTCATCCGGGTACTCCGGTTTCCTCCCACACTCCAAAAAAACATGCACAGTAGGCTAATTGGATGTTCCAAATCACCCCTAGGTGTGAGTGTGAGTGCGAATGGTTGTGACTGTTGGCCCTGCGATGGCCTGGTGAGCTGTCCATCTCAGCCAGAGTCGGCTGAGATGGGCGCCAGCCTCCTTGTGACCCTAATTAGGAATAAGCATTTCAAAAGATGAATGAATGAATGAATGAGTCTGAGAGAAATTAAAAGAGACTGGTGAAGAGAAACATGATAGTGACAGTGGGGAAACCATAGTTCAGATTCATTGAGCTCAGCCATACTCACATCAGTCTCATTTCAGAGCCTTTAAACTACTTTTAAATTAAAGTAGGGTAAAATTCTGTTTTAGTCTATTCTCTTGTTTTTTTTTTTTCTGGAGGCCTTCCATCCAGCCCATATTTATTATCTTCCATCTACAGCATTTTTTTCATGACATGTTTATCAAGGACTTCAAAACACTATCTGACTCATGGGGCGGAGAGGTGTTTGGCAAGAGAGGCCCTAATAACCGAGCTGACAGCCTCAGTGAGAAATACTCTTTAATGTTGTGTCAGCAACTTATGCAAGGTATCAGCACAAATAATTCACAGTAACCAACAACTACAACAACCAACATTGTGCTATCAGCTGAATCTAATAACTAAAATATTTACTACAAGACTTTTAGGGGGGTGTAATTTAACTTTTGGTGATTCAAAAAATAAATCAACTAGTTCTTGACTGATTTAATCGCATCTTAGGAATTGTTTATTGACTAGTCACTGGAACTAAGCATACAGTCAACCCACACACTGTAGAATAATTTAGTATTATGTCTAAAATACAGTATATACTGTAAAAACACAAAGCTATCATGGCTGACAATTAATTTTTATTTTTTATCCTAACAAGTATAAAGGTAATTTTGTAACATGGCCAAAGGGAGCAGGGGAAATCAATGGCTGTTTATAATTAAATTGCAATGCTGACTTACAAATTATAAATGAGTTATTTCTAGGGAAGAGAAGAGAATAGAAGAGGAGAGGAGAAGAGGAGAGGTGAAGAGAAGAGAGCAGAGGAGAGGAGCTGAGCTTTTGCAGTGCTAATAAGGATTGTTGTTGAGAAACTACAGGATACAGCCATCACATGGATTCAGATCCAGATCACACTAAATAACATTAAGGTGTGTGTGTGTGTGTTTGTGTGTGTTTTCGCGCACATACAGGTAGCAGGGCAATGAGTGACTTGACAGAAGTTCAAAGATTGAGGAGAGTGAGACTGTATGGTCATTTACTACAACAATAAGAACAACAGGATGCTCCCGTATTCATCAACAAACAGAAAACAGTAACCCATAAAGCAAGGTCCTAAGAACATGTTCGATAAAATGTTTGTGATAATTAACTACATGCTTGAGTAAACAAACATTTCCACTGTAATTATGTGTGGATCAAATTATTATAAATTCTTATGTAATATCGCTTGTATATTTTGCTGCAGCAGGGGGCACAGTGACTCAGAGGGTAGTGCTGTCACCTCTCAGTGAGAAGGTTTGGCGTTCAAGCCACCAAGGGCGTTTCTTTGGGGAGTTTGTGTTCTCCCCGTATTCTCCTCCAAGACTTGCACATTAGGTCAGCTGGCTACTCTAAATGGTGTGAATGTTTGTTTGTGTCTCTTTGTCCCTGCAGTAAACTGGTGACCTGTACAGGATATACCCTGCCTCTTACCTGTATCAGCTGGGATGGACCCCAGCTTCCATAACACCCTGATGGATAAACAATATATATATATAATGGAGGAAGTTTTACAGAAATGACTTGCATTTTTCCTATTTTTGTGTCTTACAACCAATAATATAAATTGACTTTTGTCTTGGACGTGAAAACCTGAAGGAGAACCATGGCAAAGGAATGTGAATTTGAAATTTATAGTTAATGTTAAAGAAGTACATGTATCCATTATATATACTACTTATCTGGGGAGGCTGGGGCCAATCAAAGCTGACTTCTGCTGTGAGGCAGGGCACAGCAACCTATTATTTAAAAGTATTTCAATGCATTAATTATTTAATTATTATTATTTATTAACATTTAAAATCACTTTAAATAAATATAATATTGAGTCCCTAAGTTGTTTTTTCCCCAGAGAGAATGCAAAGTAAAAAAAAAGTAAATAAAAATAAAATAAACAAACAAACAAATAAATAAATAAACATACTCAACTACATGTGACTTACATTTAATTATAACATTTGCAGACTCTTATCCACATATTGACACACAGTAAATGCAGTTTGTCTGATTCTTATGTTCCCTGACACTCACACACTGCTCATCTCATTTAATCTACAATGTCCTGTATGTAGGGGGGGGGGGGCAAGCAAATGTGAGAGGATCCAGCATTAAGAAAGTAAGAGGACATACAATTCCGTATTAATGCTTTGATAAGTGTCTCTGCCTTAATTTTTTTCGGGAGCAATAATACTTACAAATATAGATTAGCAGCAAGAAACAATAACCCAGATCTTTTGATGAAAAGCCCCCTGAGGAGAACCTGGGGTTTCATCCACCAGTCAGCACTTGTCAGACAATGTGTCAGATCGCTATATTGTGCTATGTTTACTTCCTTAGTTATGATCGAGTCTATTTTCCAAAGCCTTTAAGATTTTAATACTGATAAACTATACTAGAATATGACAGTAAATAACCTAATGTGGATAAATAATATCCACAGCATATCCAAGGAAATGAAAAAGAGGGGGGGGGTAAACCCTATCTCCATCTCTGGCTGAAAAAAGGGACCAGTTTAAAATGCTTATAGAACTATGACCATGACTCATCTATGGTACATCTATTAAACTTAGAAAACATCTCAGACAACTTGGAAGATCAGTCAAACCCATTATACAATCATCTGTCTGTCCATCTGTCAATCCATAATCCATAATCCATATCACTTATCTGACATGGTTGTGGGGAAGCTGGATCCAATCCCATCTGACTTTAGACAAAAGGGTTGGGCACACCCTGAACAGGCCGCCAGTCCACCTATGGACAATTCAGAGTAGCCAGTTAACCTAATATGCATGTCTTTGTACTGTGGTAGGAAACCAGAGAGCCAGAGGAAACGCACACAAGCATGGGGAGAACATGCTTTCCACACAGAAGAGCTCCAGTCAGCTGCCAGGGTTGTACCCGGAACCTTCTAGCTGTGAGGCGACAGTCAATCTTAGTAATTACTATGACATATTAATGAAATAAATGTTTGAGTCAACCATGAGTCAGCTCTAATCATAAAGCCTAGCTGTACATTTTGTAGAAGTACTTACAGAAACAAATGCATCAAAGCAGCTGCATTTAAGCCACTGAAACTTATAAACAAGTTGATTCTGTCTGAATAAAGAGCAAGATGCTGTGTGAGCACAGAGCAAACATATTTTCCTGGCTGCCTGTTTGGAGCTTTCGGTGTGGATGGTGGTTAGGGAAGGACTTCTGGGCTAACTGAAACCAGATGCTGCAGCTGATAAAAAAGCAGGTCATTTTAGATTAGACCATTAAATGGTTGCTCCTTTGATTAGCTGCAACCATACAGTGCCCTACTCACATTATAAAGAGCCCTTAACTCTGGTTTAATCAGCTAAGCAGCAGTCAACAACATTGCCAACATACAATTTGAACTCGCAACTGTGTACCCAGATTGATACGTCACATTCATTGCATGGTATATTCAAAAAGGATAGCAAATAAGCAGTTTAAAGTCTAATGTGTAGTAGTAAGCTATGAGTAAATGAAATTAATCTGCAGTATGTATGGACAATGTAGGATCTGGAGTATGCAGAAAATTACATTTTTAAATAGTTTTTGTGTTGGACAAGCCTTTTAGGTCATTCATTCATTTATCTACATTATCCAATCACAGGGTACTATGCACACTCATTCACACCTTGTGGTATGTTTTTGGGAGGAGGAAGGCAACCCACACTACCTTACCAGCTGCTGAGTAAAATGAAAGAAGGTCATGGATGAAAAGTAGGTTCAAGTAACTAATGAAACCACAGTGTGGCCAATAAAACATCAGGCCAAAGGTTGAAAATGCTTTATGTATTAGCGTCTAATGTCTGCCCAATGGTAAACATATTAACAAATAACTACAGTAGATTTGATTTTTAAGGAACTGCAAAACAAATGATTAATGATGATAGGATGGCGAGTGTTTGATGTGTGTGTGCATCTTATGACTCTGTGCAGTGTATCAGAATACTGGATGTTTTCCTATGTGTTGTTTTATCATGTCTAAAAGCAGCTGCACATGGGCAGCTGTGAAACAGCATGAACACAGTCTGGTTCTGTTGACACACTGCTCCACTGCGGGACACTTTAGATGGGGCAGACCATGGATGGTCTGTGTTTGCGGTTAAAGGCAGAAATGGTATAAAAAATACATACAGGGTCTCTTTCATTGAAGATTTTTAAATATTCAGGTGAATTTCCTCTGATAAATAGATAAATGTACAGTCCGAGAAGGGTCTGGTATGTTTAACAAAGACATGTTACTTTGGTCTAAAAGTCACAGCAGATTCATGTGAGACTTTTAAATTAACATGAATTCAGCACATTCTTTAATTCAGCAATCCTATTATATATACTTTAGTGTATGTTTACATGTTGTGTATATTTTTGTTAAAGTAGTGTAGCAGGGTTTCCATGAAATTTTTACTACATCATCTAATATGAAATAATATTATCTTGTTTTTAATCATTATCATCATCATCATCATTATTTATTAATTTGGATTTGAATCTGGAATTTTTCCAATATCACAGATTGCTGCTTTTTGTTCAAATAATCTCCACACAATTTGAATGTTTGGAATCATTGTTTTTCTGTTGTGAACCCATGACCAAAACTAATTTCCATTTGGATTAAAAACAGGAAATTCAGAACATAACTCATCAAAATAGATTGGTGAATATTTCCCCACCAGTGTTAGATAACTGCACTGAAGATGAACCCATGAGGCTCATGTTTAAATGCTCTGAGTGACACTTATCTTAGCTGATGGGAGAGAAAAGGGTATGGTGTTGAAAAGTGATAACAATGCAAAATGATAACAATGCTTTCCCAATGTAAACTCATACTTAGCAAAAATTTGGCAATAATGTTTTTTCTATAAACTAATTAGGTTATAGGTGTATACAGATCAGCTATTCATTCACTCATTCATTCATTTAGTGGAATTAGAATGAAATCTTTAAACATTTTCTCCCTTTTTATCCAGATTTAAAAAGGCTAAACATTTACAGTTCCATACTGTTAGAGACATGCACACATCTCAGTTGAGAAAATCCTGTAGGTTTTAGAACTGCAATAGAAAATGTGGACATTTGTGGATGGTTTCCAGGCTGCCACACAAATATGTAGAACAGTAATTATATCCACATTAAAGATTTGAAACACAATAATCTTGAATAGATGGAATTGATCATACACATCAGAGATAGAAAAAAGATTTTCAGCTAGAAAAATTGCACAACTTGTACTAAAAGTTTAAACATGCATTTGAATATTAATTGTCTGAATATGAACACATTTGTATAAATTAAGAAACCATAGCTTTGAGTAAATATCAGGTTTATTATAAGGGACTTACAGTACCTGTTACAGTACAGAGCTGAATATCTGAAATACCATATATTTAAATTTTTATCCAAATACAAACTTTTCATTGAGCAGTCCCTCTTTCATTCAGTGGCCTGGCTTCCTGCATGTGTATATGTGTGTGCATGACTGTTTGTGCTTGCGCAGTTTGAAGTTTTACCATAATCACTATTCATACACACAGTATTTCACCACCAGACAGATGTTTTCTTTTTTCCTGCTCTCCCTTGCAGTCAGAATAATGTGTAATTCCTCCCATGAGAACAGCTGGACTGTATACAGATAAAATCACTGAAGTCAGGGAAGCAGCCATCAAAAGACAGAATATGTGGCTCAAGAGAATACAAGAACAACATAGTTATATATGCTATACTTTATAAATGTAACCCTGATCAGCCATATCATTATCGCCGCCTGACTGGTCTGTGGCTAGGCAGCCCCATACACAACAAGCTGCAACGTACAGTGTATTGCAGCTTGCTGTGTATGGGGCTGCAACACACTGTCGGAATGCACAGTGTATTGCAGCCCCATAAATACACTGTGTATGGGGCTGCAATACATTGTGTGTTCGAACTATAGAACTTTTTGCTATAGATAGCATTAACAGATTCAGCAGATTGTTCTATAGTAGCTCTTCATAGAGCAATAGAGTAGACCAGACATACTAGCCTTCACTCCCTACATGCATTAATGAGCCTTGGACACCCACGGTATTCTTGCCGGTTCACTGGTTGTCCTTCCCTAAACTGTCTTTGGTAGTTACCTACCATTGTGTACCAGGAACACCCTAAATGATCTGTTGTTTTGGGAATATTTAGATCCAGTTTTTTTTTTCTCATAATGTGGCCCTTGTTAAAATTACTCGGATCCTTACACTCATTTTTCCTGCTTCTAACACATCAACTTTGAGAACTGACTGTTCACTGCAAATTACTTGGTTCTTACCAAGATAAAAAGAAAACCTTTATTTAGAAGTGATTAGAAAGATTTAGAAGTGTTAGATAATTTATCTGTAATCTTCTTTCTAGATTTAACAATCTTAATTCAAAAAATCTTGTCAAATGAAATTATCTGTCCATGCACCAAAATAGTTTCACTTGACAAGATTTCTTGAATTAAAATTGTTAAATCTAGAAGGAAGTTTATAGTGTAACCTTGAACACTTAAAATAAGAAATTAACTTTTAAAACAAGATAAATTGTCTAACACTTCTAAATCTGAGTTTTATCTTGGTAAGAACCAAATAATTTGCAGTGTTCATTTTCTACCTATTACATCCCACCCTTTGGCAGATGCCACAGATAATCAATAATATTTACTTCTCCGTCAGTGGTCATAATGTTATGGCTAATTGGTGAACATCATGCTAAAGTGAGAGACTGTTATCAATGTACACGAGAAATGTGTTACTATACAAATAAAGCTGTACATTAAAGAATTATACAATTCTCCTAATAAAGTACTTACACACAAAATAAATACACGCACACGCGCGCACACACACACACACACACACACACACACACACACACACACACACACACACACACACACCTATATTAAATAACTTAGACTTACACCAGGATCTCCTTGCAGTTCAGGGCGAGATCCATATTACAACAATTTTCTGCACAACCTCCTGTGCTGGATGACCAAAAAGCTTAACATATTGCTGGTATTACTGCCTGGGGACAGAATTGACAGAAGACTTAAGCCTGTGCAAAGTGCTTCCCAGTGGGCTGATCAGGGCCTGACTGGGATTTTTCCCAAATGCTGAAATAAAAGCAACAGACTTTAGCCTGGATTACTTTCTCACTATGACCTCATGTTTCAGCACAATCTATAAAGGAAGTGAGCACTGGATAACCTGAGGGTTAGGACCCAGTATGATTCTAAGACAGATCACACTGGAAATCCAGCCCATGCACTAATGTGAACTGTAAAATCAAAATACATTCATAGAATGTTTGATGAGACTTTGTTGGGGTTCAGTGAAATACTGGAAGAAAAAACAAATCAAATAAGGCATTTAAAAATAGCCAACAAGAAAGCAACAAAAGGCATGAGCTTGCAATTTTGCTACTTGGCAAAAGTACTTAATGTAGCTTTTAATGTTTTACTGAAACTAAGCACCAAACCTTGGCAGGCCATTTCTACTTGGGTGCTTATTTATGTTTCATTTACTTTGACTAGAGGCGTATGAAGCTGCACGGGCAGTTCCAGGGTGAAAGCACAACTCACAGCCTTCATTACAGTCTTCCTCTATGCATCTCTTTTTAACCTCAGCCTGCTGGAGCACAACCAGAACCACAGAGCCACAGCTATACTTAACTCCGTGGTAATAATAATTATTGTCACTTTATCATCATCATAAGCTTGCAGATGGAATGTAGAGAGGCACACACCTGTAAACAGGTAAGTATAACTCAGTAGATGACAGATGCCTTCATAAAAAATAATAGGCTGTTAGGATAACTACACATAAAGGACAAGCATTTATTTCCAACTTTCCATCAATTGTACAATTTTACACATCCAGATGTGTATCCAGTGTGGTAATAAACACACACAGAGACTCGCACATACCCATCCCACACTGAAGTGCTTCAAGTCTATCAAATCTGCATGAAAGTGGGATGAAGGAGAGAGCTGTGACAGATTTAAAAGGAAAGAAAGATTCAAAGCAGTTAAAGGTTTTCTGATAAATGCTTGACTCGATCAAGTAAACAAAGACAAAACAGCTAATTCACCATATTTTTTTGGCATCGTTGAAATTCTGGCTTATTATCCCCTCTATCTATAGTGAACTGAAATTCCAGCATGACCTCAAGTTTTAGCCAAGTAATTACAGAAAGCAGCATCAGAACATACTGTTTATAAGTGTTTAATGTAATCGTGGAGAAGAAGTGTGCAAGCAAATGAGGCAGCGATCGCACAGCTGAAACAATAAGGACGTTGATTCTATGCAGCACCATACTGACACTAGACTTACTTTGCCCTTTTCCCTCCCCCTGGCTGTTTGTATCTCCATGAATTTTTGGGCTTCAGACAAGTGAGGAAATTGATTCTGTTTTTCAATGGCATGGCTGGCTTGACCTGCTGCTGATCTCAGCCAAACAATCAACCCATTTCAGAACAAGACCAGTGCTTCCTGTCACTCAAATTGTGCTGCTGCATGATAGCTTGCTGACCAAGCAGGTAGGCACAAAACTGCTGGAATGCTTAAAAATATCTTCAGGGACTCCTTGAAAGTGTTTTGTTGGTTTGTCTCACAAATTAATATTTCTGATTATTTGTGATGTGGGTTTATGCCAGAATCATAATGAAACTCTATTCTTTTTTTTCTCTATTTACTCATATTTTCTCACATAATATTACCACAAGTGAGGAAAACCAGAACACATAACATCCTGTATATAAACAGCTAAAATATAGTTCCATTTAGATTGGATCCATGCCAGTGGAAGTGGCTTCTGACTGTCTAATAAAAAGATATACATCGATCAGCCATAACATTAAAAACTTTATGAGAAGTGACAGATGAAGTTAATAACATTGATTATTATATACTACATGGGAATGACAAGATCTGATATTATTCAACAGTTCTCTGATGAGCTCAAATGTATATGACCAGATGGTAAAAGAAATAAAACATTTTTTAATATTTTATTTGCATTTTGAAAGCCAATCAAAATGCTTTCCTGTTCACATTTAGTGAGTTTGGAAAAATAAAATTAATTATCCAGAGTGGATAATGCTTGAATCAAAATGCTGACATGGGCAGTTTGTCACAGTCACTTGAAGCAGGCAGCGTCATTACTGTCACATTTTTGAAATGCAAAAATAAACCATAAAAATCAGATTTCAGTTTGCTTTTCCTGTGTTTCCATAAAGTGGATTCTAAAACTTTAAATGGGTTTTTGAGGAATTGAATCCTATCCAGTGACATTTTTCTCGTGATGATGTAAACTTTCAGCTCTTGAAGTTGATGTGCTGGAAGCAGGAAAAATGAGCAAGCATATAGATCTGAGCTTGACAAGGGACACATTGTAAAGGCTAAACGGCTGGGTCTATTCATCTGTAAAATGGCAGGTCTCGTGAGGTGTTCCTGGTATGCAGTGCTAAGTGCCTATCAAAGGTTGTCCAAGGAAGGACATGCAGAGAATTGGCAAGAGTGTCATGGGGGCCCAAGGCTCAATGATTTGTGTGGGGAGCAAAGGTTAGTTGTCTGATCCCACAGAAGAGCTAGTGTAGCACAAACTGCAAAAACTGTTAATGCTGGCAATGGTAGAAAGGTGTCAGGACACACAGTGCATTGCAGCTTCCTGCATATAGGGCTGCCTTGCCGCAAACCAGTGAGTCAGTCTTAATGTTAGGGCTGACTGGTGCACTATAGAGTGTAAACCCAAAATACCTTCACAACATAATAACAATTATTAATAATTCAGTTACTATGAAAAGCACAAGGAAAAACCTTGTATATTTATATGTTGTATTTCAACAAAGAAAATTCACATTGAAATTTCAAGCAAATGTGTTTTCTCTCAAAAATATATGTGCCAAAATTACTGGTACATTTTGAGAATTATTTCAAACAAATGAAAACGTTTGTCATTTATGAAAAATTTATATTATTTTCCATTTATCCAACCTCCAGGTACTTTGGCATTATCTTTAATAATTATCTGTTTCCCTAGGGTATAAAGGTTGTACATGTGAAATCCCAGTCATACACTGATGTGGAAAAAGCAAAAGACCATCCAGCACAAAAAGTATGATAGTATAATCAAAAAAAGTATAATAATGAAGTTAAAAGAATTAATGTAACAGATAAAAAAAATACACATCAAGTAGAATTAGGATCATACCAGGTCTCATAAATTTGAACTTTGTTAAGTACCATACCATTTCAGCCAAACTTCAGGTTCAGACATGGCATTAGATAGACTACAATGAAATGATGAGAAAAATATGCTACCAAATCAACTCAAAATTGGTTACAGACACACGTTATTCACTTTAACGTTTCTAATGTTATGACTAATGGGTGTATATTCAAGTATTATAGTCCTTTTTATAGTCTTCTTTTTCTGTTGTTATAAATTAGTTAACTGTTTGTTGTTGCAGTGTGGGATGAGGATCTAAGAGGTTAATATTTTGTAATTATGTAAATTGTTTGTGATAAATAAAGAACACTGATACTTGAGTGGACCAAGATGTCTCCAGTGCAGGTATCATTAAAATATTCATTGAAAAGCATTGAAAAATTTCAGAAAAAGCCCCGAAATGTCAACTGAACCAAAGCAAACAGGATCACAATTTAATTTTGAGTTTTGAGTCTCCATTACCTTAAACACTACTGGTATTGGTCATCCTTACAGCAAAAATTGTGTGTAAGTAATACATTTAAGTGATACAGAACTTATTTTTAACATAAATGACCATAAAAAGCACAAAACTGGGTAATTTTATCCCATGGATTATTAGCAGGGCTGAACCAATGGTTAGCAGTTGTTTTTTCCCGGCAGTGACATGAACTCGTTGGCTGGGGTTGTCCAGTGCAAATAAACAAGCAGATATATTCAGCAAGTCACATTTTAGGTGATAAAAAACATGATCTATACTTTGGCTAGCTATTTCAAAGAAATGGGTGTAATGGGTAACTTTTTTGAACCAAAGAGGGAGGAGTCTTATGGAGATGGTGAGACCTTACATTCTAGTAACTCTAAGGATGAGAATGTGTATGACGGTAAATCCTAAATGGCTTATGCAGATAGTGCTTTGCCAACTCAGCTTTCCTGTCATCAGTTGGTTTAGGAACACAAAAGAAATGTTTTCTGTGATTTCTACACTTGTTTTTTGTGCAGCTCAGCACTGGCCGATAATGTTCGCATCAATACCAGGCAGGAACAGTCAATCAGGAAGGCAATATGTCTCTGAAAATGCCCAGTGATTCAGCACTCACAAGTACCTTGACAAAGGGCAAGAACTGATGTTGCCAGATGGAACCGCTCATGTCCTACATGATCATTTTAAAGAGCTAGGAACACTAATTCAACACAGGTACCATTTAAAGAGAGACAGCATAGACAAATATGCATTGGGATAATAATTTTGGTTATATGTTCTAATCTCCAGCAAAGGTCTTTCTGCATTGAGTTTGAAAGTTTTCTCATGCTTGCATAGGGTTCCTCTGGGTACTTAAGTTTACTTTCAGTTTCAATGCCCAGTGAACCCGGCAGAGAAAATCTTCTTGAGATGAACCCTTAATAAAACAAATACTCAATGGGGACCCCTTCCTCTTGTAAGTAAGTAAGTAAGTAAGTAATATATATATATATATATATATATATATATATAAATCTAATACATTTTTAACAAATATGAAATATATACATATGATTGCAAATCACATTTAGATCCTGTCTTGTCTGTAAAAACTGCTCATGTGATCATGAAGACTATGATACTTCAACTGTGCATCATTTGAAAA
>JAOUQZ010043943.1:0-12255 GCA_028564935.1 Neosilurus hyrtlii | reverse complement strand
GGGAACCCATCCTCATTTGGGTGAAGCCATAAAATACAAATTATGTAGATGTAAATCTCTTTACAGTCCTAATTGTAACAAAACAACAGATGTAAGTAAAAATATGCAGATCACAATGCTGAGCAATGTCATGACCCTTTAAGATCTGTGCAGTTGTTACTGCACCTAGTGGTCAAAACTTGAAATAGTTTGACAGCACTAGTAAAGCCCGGTGTTAGGAGGGCAGGGCATTTGGCAGGTTGGTTAGCACGTCCACCTCACAGCAAGAAGGTCCTGGGTTCAAGCATGTTTTCCCTGTGTTTACGAGGGTTTTCTCCGGGTACTCCAGTTTCCTCACACAGTCCAAATGCATGCACATTAGGTTAACTGGCTAATCCAAATTGCCCCTAGGTGTGAGTGTGAGTGTGGATGGCTGTGTCTGTGTTGCCCTTCAATGGTAAAGATAGGCACCCACCTCCCCACACCCCTAACAGTAGAATTAATCGTTTCGACAAATGAGTGCATGAGCAAGAAATTCTTCTTGCAACACATTTGTGATATGCAAATGAGCCTGAAGCATGTCTGCCGTACAGCCAGAAGGTCCTGGGTTTGGGTCCCATTTGCATGTTTTCCCTGTGCTTGTGTGGGTTTCCTCCGGGTACTCCAGTTTCCTCCCTCAGTCCAAAGACATACACGTTATGCTCCCTGGCTGTTCCAAATCGCCCCTAGATCTGAGTGTGAATGGTTGTGTGTTGCCCTGCGATGGTCTGGACAGCTGTTCAGGGTGTCGGCTGATACAGGCACCAACAATAGTAGGATTAAGTGGTTCAGCAAATGAGTGAGTGGGCCTTCTGTGGACCATACCGAGCGCGCGCTAGCTTTGCACAGGGTGTAGTTTCCCCTGTAAGATGGTGCAGAGCAGCGTGTAGCCTGCTGGTAGGTGAGGCTTAAACAGCGTCTCCGCCTCTAGAGGCACAACATGAGCCTTGAAAGGTGTCTGTGTGTGTTAGGAACCTGAAAGAAGTTCAGACGACTTAGCAGAGAGCACACGAACCGAACCAATGGCGTCCTAAAGCCGCGTGGAAGCATCTTTTAAACGAACCATGGAGGAACAAGCTAATGTTCAGGAGGACCTGGCGACTCTGTCAGACCTGGACGAGAAGACTTTACTCGAATCACTGACTGGAAGGTTCAACAACAGTCACATTTATGTGAGTAATACTTCATGTTAGCATGATTTATTTATAAATATACCTCAGGGCGTCGTACGTTTTGTGCTTTTATCACCACATACTGCAAGTTTGGACACTTTTTAACTGTATTTTGCCTTGAATAAGATTTAACTGAGGTGTTGTATTATTTGAATCTTATTTTATATTATTTAATCTGGTTATTTACCTCAGAAGCTACACTACAGGGCTGTTAGCAAAACCCCAAGTAAACTGACAGACCTGTGACTTGCGCCTTGTGTTTTTCTTTCCAACAGACTTATATTGGGGATATTTTGGTCGCTGTGAATCCATTTAAACAACTTCCACTTTATGGAAAAGAGGTAATGCGGTTATAAATATGTTGTTTTAATTATTTTACCTAAATAGTTCTTTTTTTTCTTTCTTTTTAATGATAAGCCACTTTGTATTTACTTCCTCCTCAGAACACAGCACTCTTTACTCTCTTTCACATAAACAAAAAAGCAATAATAATAATAATAACCTTTACCTACAGTTTAAAATGTCATGTTTTGTTTAGCTGTGTGATATAACAGATTTAAACAGTATTAACCCTTATCTCATTTGCTGAACCGCTTAATCCTGTTCTGGAGCCTATCTCAGCCAACACTGCGTGTATGGGGTACCATCCCAGAGCTAACACTCACACTCACCTGGGGCCAATTAGCTTAATGTGCATGTCTTTGGTTTGTCAGAGGAAACCGGAGTTTCCAAAGAAAACTCATGCATACAAACATCATGCCCTCGCCAAGCCCGGAACTCAAACCCAGGACCACCTTGCTGAGAGGTGGACGTGCTAACCACTACGCCCCCATGCCGCCCAGTTTAAACCATCATTTCCCTTTATTTGTAAGCTACAAAACTCATTTGGTCGTTTGCCGAACCGCTTAATCCTATCAGGGTTGCTGGGCCGAGGTGGGGTACACCCTGAACAGCTCTTCAGACCATCCCAGAGCTAACACACAAAACCATTCACACTCGCACCTAGGAGCGATTTGGTACAGCCGGTTAGTCTCAAGAGCATGCATTTGGACTGTCGGAGGAAATCGGTGTACCCAGAGAAAACCCACGCAAGCGTGGGGAGAACATGCAATTTCCACACAGAAACACCCTCGCCGAACCCGGAACCTTCTTGCTTACGTGCTATCCACTTTGTCAAGTGCCATAATTCTTAGGAAGTGACATCGTGAGGTTTTAAAGGACAGTACGTCTCCCTTACCATGTATTTATATGGTAATGTTTGGTCATGTTTAATCAAGAGAGATGAGTATAAGATGTCAGATGTGTTATTCAAATTCACCTGGAGTTAATGTATTATTCATACGATATTCTTGCGTCTTCAGTGAGCGCCCAGTCCTGAGCATGGGCACGGCAGATCTGAAGCCAGTCACAAGAGCAGAGGGTGTGATGCAGATTTTGCTCACCAAAAGGGTTATAACTATTCAAAACATCATAAACCTTATAATTAGTCTCTGTTATTAATAATGTTATGTGCACTAGTATTCTTAATAATATAAAAATAAATAATGACTTGAATTGACATTGGATGTTTACCTTGTTGATGTATTTCCCAGAGAAATATCTATAAAATCCTGGTACAAGCAGCACTTTAGTCTAAATAACTCCATGCTTAAAAATAAGTCTTTTTAAAACATCAGTAAAAATCAAGTCATTGTTCTGTGAACTTCTGTGTGTACTCGGGTCAGTTCAGTTCTCAAAGCGAAAAAAATAATAGTTTGTCTGAGTTTAAAAAATTAATTATAATCTCATAAAACCTTGAGTGATATTAAAGGGGTTCATTCACCTGAAATAAAATGTCAGCCACAATGTCTTTCTGAAACCATTTGCTTCCTTTTGTACACGAGTGTTAATGACCCCTACTCTGGGTGCCGTGATGCTAGTAAAGATCACAATCTTTTTTTTCGTATTCCTTCTTCTGTTTCTTAACACTTGATCTGGGAATTTTCCACTTTCTATAAATAGGTGTTGCACTGCCAAGTTGTCACGTGTGCACAAGATCATTCCTTCGGTCACGCAGCCTTGTTATTGTAAACAGACACAGAACCAAAACAAAATGTAGAACAAGTGAATAAAACTGGTCCATGAGCTGGGGTGGCTTCACCAGGAAACCTTTATATTCATTCAGGATGAACTGATAATAGAAGATTAAACACATTAGATATTCACTATGTAAATATTTAATCCAGCTGCTATTTTAAATACTCCCTTTTTAATATAATACACAACGTGTCTCATTACGTGGTGGCATAGTGGTTAGCACGTCCGCCTCACAGCAAGGAGGTCCCGGGTTCAATTACTGGGCTCGGGCGATTCTGTGTGGAGTTGGGATGTTCTTTCCGTGCTTGTGTGGGCTTCCTCTGGGTGCTCCGGTTTCCTCCCACAGTCCAAAAACATGCACAGTAGGCTAATTGGCTGTTCCAAATCACCCCTAGGTGAGAGTGTGAATGGTTGTGTGTGTTGATCATGTAATGGTTTGGCGAACTATACAGAGAGAACCCTGCCCTCTTCCAGAGTCGGCTGAGATGGTCGCCAGATTCCCTGCGACCCTAATTAGGATTAAGCGGTTCAGAAAATGAATGAATGAATCATTAATGGAGTGACGGTACTTATATTATTGTTATTATAATTATTATTTATGTTTTTTGCTTACAGGTGTCGGAAAAGTACAAATGCCATGAGAAAACAGCTTTGCCTCCACACATATTTGCTGTAGCCGATCGAGCATACCAATCCATGTTAGGCCGCCTGGCTACAGGGCCGAAAAACCAGTGTATCGTCATAAGGTGAACATTTTTGCTTCTGCACTGACGTGTCGAGTCAGGTCAGTTATGACATTCCTTTAAAGACATGCTAGAACAGGATATTCTGAAGCAAAATTTTATGCATGGCATATTTCTGGTTTGTGGTAAACCACTTCTGGTATCTTTGCATTTCTTCAGCTGTGATGGTTTTTCCATTGCTTGGGTCAGACATGGTAGGGCTGTGTACACACCTTAGTCCTTCAGGCTGAAAAGGACGTTCTCTAAGGAGATAAATTTTTTTTTTGTTTGTTTTTTAAACATTCTTAACGATCCTTATGGCTGCATTTGTGTCAACCTGCATGCTGCTCGAATGTGCTTTTCACAGCCGGAAAATAACCTCCGAGTGGTTTTATCTTGCCTGGTTACCATGCCGATTGAGAGGAACGAGCTGAGAGTGTGTGGGGTGGAGGGTGCTTGATAATCACCTTGACGACAGGGCAACGAAGTTACTTGGTTGTAAACAAGGATGGAAGGCAACAGCATACCTACATGCTTGTGTTTGCATGAGAGAGACAGCGAATGTAAATATGGTGATTTTTTTTTATGTCATTAACATTTCACTCATCGTTCTATAAGCAAGTGGCAGAAGACGTAGTAATAATAATAATAGCAATACCTGCATGTTTTATCTGAGGCTGCATGGTGGCGTAGTGGTTAGCACGTCTGCCTTACAGCAAGAAGGTACTGGGTTTCAGTCTCGTACTTGGTATGGTCGTTTCTTGCAGATTTTTCCCCATGCTTGTGTGGGTTTCCTCTAGGTACTTTGGTTTCCTCCAACAGTCCAAAGACATGTACATTAGGATAACTGGCTGTTTCAAATTGCCCCTAGGGGTGTGTGTGTGTGTTGGCTCTGCGATAGACTGGCGAGCTGTTCAGGTTGTACCCCGCTTTCACCAGGAGTCGGCTGGGATAAGCTCCAGTGACCCTAGTAGGATAAAGCGGTTCAGTGAATGAATGAATATTTTATCTGCATGCGTTCTGTTTTAATCTCCAATTTATATGTAAGTTAATGATCGGCACAGTGGTGTAGTGGTTAGCACGTTCGCCTCACAGCAAGAAGGTCCGAGGCTTGGGCATTTTGTGTATGTTTGCATGTTCTCCCTGTGCTTGCGTGGGTTTCCTCCGGGTATTCGGATTTCCTCCCACAGTGCAAATACATGCACAGAAGGCTAATTGGTGGGCCAAATTGCTCCTAGGTGTGTATGTTGGCCCTGCCGAGCTGTTCAAGGTGTAGCCACCTTCACCCAGAGTCAGCTGAGCTGGGGGCCAGCCTCCCTGCGACCTTAATTAGGACCAAGCAGTTTATAAAATTAATGAATGAATTAATTTAATGATGTTTGATTAGTGGCTTTTTGCTCTGCAGTATAAATGCAGGTCAAATACAAGCATGTATTTGCAAGTTCCATTGGTCATGCAAATTATTCAGATCTGGCACAGACTTTCAGATTTACACATCAAGTGGTCCAGGACACCCTCAGGCTTGCTTATCGTATTTGTTTATCAAATGCCACTGTGGTGTATATATTTTTTATATATTTATTTATTTAAACAACAAGTTAGTTAAGTTACAACTAGGTCAAGGGCATGCTTGGAATTAAAAAAAAATAGCCTCTGATAGAGTTTTGGATCTGTAATATACTATACCTTAATGTATTATTATAACATTAAATAGAGGTGCATTGTTTTTTTTCTTTTCTCCTTTAGTGGTGAAAGTGGAGCAGGAAAGACAGAAAGCACGAAGCTTTTACTGCGCCAGCTCATGGAGCTCTGTCGAGCGAACTCTCAGCTCGAGCAGCAGATCCTGCAGGTAAGGGATCCGGCTTTGCTTATTTGAATAAAACCTTGATGTTTGCACATATCCAAACCTAAGCAGGACCAGGAACTGTGGTTAATTCACATCATTTGCACTCGATTATTATTGAGATTTGTGCTCTGTGATATTTCGGCTTAGTGAGTATTACAGGAGCTCTGCACTGACGTCATGTAGCTGAAACTATACACAGTCATAAAGTAAATAATGACTAATCATATTGGAATCCCTTCTAGTATGAAGAGAGGTATGCTAGTATGGATCATGTACAGGGTTAAAGCTGGGTAAACATTAGGGTAGGATAGGAATGAACAGGGCAGGGTTCAAGGTGTTGACTTGACCTTCAAATTTCCCAGCATTCAATCAATCTGGAGGAAAAATGGAGGATCATACATACTTAGCATTAGAAAAGCAATGGGTGTGAAGGGCAAAAACACCATGAACACCTGCTGGAGAGCATCTGTGTATGCTCAGGACAAACAAGTCCAAACCATGGTGGCCCCACTTCGCAATTTACTGAATTTAAAGCATCTGCTTCTGGAAACCTCTAGAAATCTTGTAGAGGCCAATGTGTCACAGCTGTTTTGGTGGCTCTGGGTTAGTGGATGAGGCTCAGGGTTACTGATCATAAGGTGATTGATTCAAGCCCCAACTACCAAGCTGCCAACTGTAGGGTTCCTTGAGCAGGACCCTTAACCCTCTAGCCTTCAGTCACTCCACACACCAGTGAGCCTTGGGCACCCATGACAGTCTTGCCAGCTTATTGGTTTCTCTTCACTGGACCTATGGTAGGGACTTACCACTGTATACCTGCACGTTCATGCAGTGTTATCACGATGTGTCAAGGTCACTCAGAACCTTACGCTTGCCTATTTTTCCTGCTTGCAGCACATCAACTTTAGGAACTGACTTCAGTTTCTGTCTAATACCTCCCACTTCATGGCAGGTCTTACTCTACTCTTACTCTAATGATATAATTAGTTTTACTCTCGTCACTGGTCAGTTGTTATTTCTGTAATCATCTTTCATGATAAAGTCCACTCGTTGTTCCAAAGCTTTTTTCATATCTTACAGACATGAGCTCATCATGACTTTGCTGTATGTAAATGAACGGCAAGCTACTGTGGCTGGGTTTGGGATATTATATGTGTATGTAGAACTTTGAAGACTGACACAGGAACCCATTTTAGTTCGCACCTTCTCTTGTGTACAAAAAAACCCAGAAGTGGTTAGACCTTTGCAACCAAACACTTGTGTCTCATTACCAGTACAATTGTGCCCCTTTATGACTTACAAAAACATGTATTTCTTGTTTCACAAGTATCAGAATTGCTTACATACAGATTATTACTCATTCGCATGCATATTTAAGAGCAGACAGTGAAGTGAAGCTTGTCTGTTTACCTCCTGACACTCTTGTGTAATTTGACTAAGCAAGTTTGACTCCGTTGTGTTTGTGATATAAACAGCTGGTTTCATTGAGTTCACTGAAGGGAATGTAATAAACTGGAAGAAAATTATGGGTCTTTAAAATGTCTATTAGGAACTGTGGGAATATAATTAAGTTTTCAGGTGGCAAATGATATTTTATCATTCTCATACGCATGCTTTTTTTTTTTTTATTATAATTTTTTTTAAGATGTCGCATTTTACCAATATGAGTACTGTAATTAAAGTCATTGTTGAAAGTCACAGCTGTAAGATGTCAATTTCCCAAGGTCAGCTCAAGGTCACCTAAACGGACTTGCAGTTTTAAAATCTTCTATTAACAAGACCACTCAGAGAGTGCGAACCTCTGCCAAGGCCCAGCAATCCCTCATATGAACCAAAATGTCAAAAGTCGTCCTATCTCACAATGTTAAAGAATCCTTTAAAAAGTTCCTGGATCCAAATTTTGATCTGGATCAACTCCAAAAATTGAAGTCTTCCTTGTCCGTAGCCCCACTTCTGTTAGAAATATCATGAAAATCCACACCTAACATTATTATTATTATAAAAATTTTTAATTTAATTTAATAAAAAAAGAAAAAAAACCCCAAAACTTTTTATTTATTTATTTTTGCAATTAACTGAAAGTACACAACACCTGCTGGGCATGCTGTAATATGATGCTTCCAAAACAATTCCTATGTCCTGAATTTGATGCAGATCATCTTAAAATGTAATTAAGTCTTCCTTGTCCAAAGCCCCATCTCTGGCAAAAGAAATCATTGAAAATCCATACATAACTTTTTGATGTACTTCTTCTAAGAACCAAAGGTAAAACACAACTTCCTGAGCAGAGATAATAAAGTCAATGTGGTGTTCCTGGAAAAGTCAACTCCGAGTAAGTGGTAAAGCTCCTAATAGAAGAGCCCTATGTTTTGCTGTAATAATAAATATAGGAGGTATATACAGATATTAGGAGATTTACAAGCAGATCTGAGCTTGTTTGTTTGCAGAGGAGTTTTAGTAGTTGCTGCTATGAGGTCATTCTGTAATTAGTCTGTCGTCATAAACCGTTCGTCTTAGAACGTTGTAAACCTTGTATAAAATGTTGTCTGTCAGAATTTTATGAAACGCCTTAATCTTCACTGTGATTAATACTTTTCACATAAAATCAGGCAGCCAGGGGCAATTTGGACGAAAACATTTGTAGAAAATTATGTAGGATTTCACGATAGCTTAGATAATGACTCTCATAATAAAAAGTTTCCTCTTTTAAAATTTCGAAACTGCTTCTACTCTGTTTACATGTCTGGCAGCAAGATGCAACCGTCCAAAGCCAGAAAGGTTCCCTGAGATATACTTTAATATACATTCAGTGATGGCTGTATAAACGTTTTCCACATCTGTCTCAGCAGGACAGGATGTCGGGGGGTGGGGGGGTGTTCGTTGTCATATGGCTGAGTTACTTGGCAAAGGCTTGTACTCGGGTTGGCTACCATGGCTTTTAAGAGGACTCCCTAACAGGGAACTGACTGAAACCATACGCCCCATTCATATCATTTATTTATTTATTCCTTCTTCCCACATACACCTTTAGTGCAGCCTTTGTTCCTGTAGCATAATGTCTTTCTGTCATGTGATCGATGCATGGCACACATGGCTGCTGGAGGGTAATTTGAGTCCTGGGAGGATCTCCAGAAAAAGCTGGAGAGTTACAGTCGTCCAAACAAACTGTTTTCCAGGCCTCATTTCTGTTTTTGGGTTTCCTCTTTCCTTGTGTCTTTCCTAGTGGTTTGTTTGTTAAGTGCTGACTTCAGGCAAAGCGGCTTAAACAGCTCGATCTGCCCGCGTGGCATGTTCTGGTTTTCCATGTTCTTTGTGTTGAAACCAGTCCAGATTCTCTATTCATTCTCCAACGAGCATGATAATGAAATGGAACACCTAATTGTCTTCATGTGGGGTTTTAAACAAATAAAAATAAGGCTGATCTTCAATCTGAACAAGCATGTTGTATAAAAGTGTCTGTAATGAGGAGGTTGTTTGTTTGTTTGTTTGTTTTTTTTGGGGGGGGGGGGGGGGGGGCTGTTTTTCCTAAAGGCGCACTGTACTGTGTTTGCTCTTTTTCTTCTCTTCAGAGCTCGGCTTTGTTCCTTTATCCTGCTTATTATTAGCAGTGTACATCATTGTAGGCCTTCCGGGTGGGATAAACAGCCCTGTCTTTAAAAAAATAAATAAATAAAAACCAGCAATGTGAGCATTTCTTATCCTCATACCAGATTATTTTCTGCTAATAAATGTCTCCAGATGGATTATTTTGCAGATTATCTTTACCTGCCTGTATTTAAAGGGGCAATGTCGTAGTTGTTTGAAGAACATAGCCTAAATACATCAGTGATGTTATTAAAAAGGCATAGAGTAATCATTATATAGAAGGAAGTTTGGTTTATGAAGGATGGCAGACATGAATTAGGTTCATACAATAAATTTGTAGTAGGATTTCCATCTTTGATCAACTTGACAAGATTTCAGAACTTTTGCAATCCATTTACTTTTGCTCAATGTCAGGTTTGAAAACTTCAAACTCCTTTTGGATTGCAAGTTAAACGGATATTTAAGAAACATCCATCAGGCTTGTATATTAGACATTCGTTACATATTTATATGACTTTTGGGCAAGTGAAGTTAAAAGTAAAAATCGTGACATTGCTCCATTAAGTGTGCACCAGTTTAGTCGTTTTCATTGTCATCTTTTAATGCATTAGTCAACAATAATGATTTTAAAGGTGCACTATGTAAGATCTCAGGTGGTCAGAAATGGAACACACACACACTCTAATTGCACACTCTAATATTTTATGAAGTGCATTTAGCCTTGATCGAAGCATGTCATCTCCATGGCATTGTTGCTCCAGTTGATCGGGTCGAGACTCAGCAACATTAATGTGGCAATAAAATGAATTCAGCTGATGAGCTGAATGTACTGAATGAGCAGGTTATCACTTCAATGTACTTTTTCTTTCCTGATGTCACCGATATAAAATGGGGACTCAAATAATGAAAGAGTGGTTCCGGGAGCATGAGGAATCATTTTCACATATGTATTGGCACCCCAGAGTCCTGATTTTAACCCTATTAAAAGTTTTCGGGATGTCTGGAGAAGACTTTTTTTGTTTTGTTGCTTAAGTTTGATGAAACAATGGAATGACGATTACATGCTGTAAGCAAAGCTAAAAGCAGAACAACAACATATTTGTCTGTGTGACGTTTTCTTTTGGTCTGCACAGTGTAGTATGGCATACAGTGTTTATTAGTGTATTCATTTTATTATTATTAGTGTATATTATCTTTAGCTCGTTTAGCTCATTTTTTGTTGTTTGCTTAGAATGATTTTATATCTTATCTGCCTCTTCCACAGGGGTGCCATGTTGTGCCACAGTGTTTGTACAGAAGCCTGGAATGGACAAACCTCAAAAGAGTGCATTTCATTTTTTGAGGGTTAGCATAAATTCAGAAGGAAGTAAAATAAGGAGGCGAAGTAGAATAGAAAAGAAGTGTTTGACGTTTGAGAGCCCACATGAACTTAAAATGGAGGATCATACTTATCAGTATATACCAGCAAATGAGTGAGTGAGTGGTTTGCTATCTGTGGGATAATAGATATTATATTAATAAATATTATTTATTCAAGAGATTTTCTTGTTTCTGATTGGTGGAAAGCCATGAAATGAGTCTTGATATTCTTCTACCAGCCGAATTATTGCATCATTGCTATCGGATAAGTTGAGCGATTATTACAAATTTGTAATGTGTAATAAAACTGATTAAAACTTGGCTTTCATATAATATGGAGAATTATTCAATAATCAATTCAGTTCAGCAATAAACCTCCCTGGCTCTTTCTTGGGAACTATTCAGTGAGATCCGCCTCGCCTATGGTGCAAGATTGCTAATTATTTAGCACAAGACAAAGCAAGGGTGTGTGACATTAAGTACGTGGAATTACGGCAAGGCCACCTGACAGCCAGCTTATGTTCTAATGTATGCTTGGAATGAGCAAACTGAGAAAACTGTGTCCTACATAATCAGGACCTTTTAATATCGAGCTGTTAAACAGAAACTCCACAAAATCAGTTTAGTCGGTTTTCAGCCAAGTATGACAAAACTGAGTGGAGTAATTATTTTATTATATCCACATCCACTGGATTCGAAGAAATTTAGCATTTTTATTATTTTATTCAGGTTTGAAACATTATGCAGGAGCATTCCTGTTTGGCAGGATACGCACTTTAATTACGCAGCAAACTTGAAACCAGAGCTATGAAAACAGTTTACAGAAAGGTCAGTTAAACAAAAAAGAATGTAAACAAACCAGTTAACTTACGGCAGCAGTCAACATCAACAATACCATCTTCTTACTGCTAAATGCTTTCACTTGGTCATTTGGCAGACCGCTTAATCCCTACTGTTAAGGGCGCAGGAAGACTGGTGTCTACCTCAGCCAACACTTGATGAAGGTGGGGTACACCCTAAACAACCATTCAAGCTCATATTCACACCTATGGTCAATTTTAAACAGCCAATTAGCCTAATGTACATATCTTTGGAATATGGGAGGAAAACGGAGTGTCCGGAGGAAATCCATGCTAGCATGGGGAGAACATGGAAACTCCACATACAAATGCCCGAGCCTGGGACTGAACCACCATGCCTAAATGCATGGTTAGGCAAATCACTCCATTTTGTTTTTTTCTATTCATGGTACATGGTGGTGAAGGGCCAATCAGGGCAAGCGATTGATTTAGGACAGTATATGTTTTATATATCTTTCACTAGACATAGGCATGCTGTCTAGACAAAAAAAAAAGAGCACTTGTAGAGCCCTAGCCTCCACCAACCCCAGCAATCCTCCATATGAACCAAAATGTCAGGTGGTTTCCTATCTCACAATGTTAAAGAATTCTTTAAAAAATTCCTGGATGCAGAATTT